>JAFVLL020030206.1:0-12528 GCA_021397915.2 Tor tambroides | reverse complement strand
TTAAATTTGTGTTGCAGCTCGTGCCGGAGGCGGGCGCGTGCCAGCCGTTCTCATGTAAAACGGTGCGTTTCAGGTCTGTCTGCATAGCGAGCTGACAGGTTCACTGTACTATGGCACAGTGAGGAATGCTACTGTTCGCTCGGTTTCACCTGAATCCTCCAGGTGATGTCACAACGCCAGACCCGAGTAACAGGATCGGGGACATTTCTCCCCTACTTAAACCTGACACATGGAGCGTGCCGCCGTGGATGTATTTTTGAGAGGTAAGCGATAGTTTATTGCTTTTTATCTAAACGTATGATCGTTTGGTACTATCGATTTGAGAGAGTTTACATAAGATACGTATGTTAGTCATAAGAGTTTCAGTTATTGTAGTGTTTGTTTGCTTTCTCTGTAAGTCTGTGCTGTGCTCCCCTACCAATTAATTTATTATCCAGAGGATTGACTTTTCCTGAGTGAATGATCTGTGCTCTGCTGGGTAATGGTACTTTCAAGATCACAGATCCAGTGGTTAAATGTGGTTGTATGATCTTGTTGGTTTTATGATATTGTTCAGGTACAGCTTGTTTAAATAATTATTGATTTAAAACGACAACCATGTCGTTATACACTGTAAGCAGTAAAAATCAAATCAACAGAGAGATAAATTGTAAATGGCGGTAGTATATGACATATTGGCTAACTGAAAACCTTGTGAGCTCAGAAAAGGTCACCTGATGTTTAAAATGGCAACAATAGGCATAACTGCGGGTTGCAGGGTCACCGGTAGTAATTTTGCTACACTTGCATGCAAAACCTGCTTAGAACCTGTCAGTTTAAGCTTATTGGAATAGAACTGATTTTGAATTATCCCACTGAGTCGAATCTTTTTATCTGTTCACTAAAAAGATTCATCTGTGTTGTGTGATGTGAACGAGTCATTGAATCATTTGTTCGTTAAAAGCAGTTTCACAGTTCAACGTAGGACCGGTTCACACTGAATTCGTTTTTGCGTTAAAGAACACGAGACGTATGACAGTGAATAAAAAAATACAAGGTGTTGAGATGCGTTTGAGCGCTGCATATTTAGAAGACTGTGTTGTGTGAGAGGCTAGAAAAGTTGAGATATGGAAGGAAACAGTTCAATGGGTCGTTCACACAGAACATGTTTTTGCATTCCACTGTACTGCTTTTTTATGTCATAGTATATAAACATATGTAAACGTACGTGTTTGAGCATTGCATTCTCATCTTTTTTAGCATCTTGCAGTGCAAAACATGATGCTCAAGTTATAAAGTTGAACTTTGCGGGGGTTTTTTTATCTCAATTTCACTTTCTGGCGTCTCGCGTTTAAGCAAAAACACTTTTAGTGTGAATAGCCTCTAACTTGAGTGCAGCAATTTTAGAACAGTGCAAAAGACGTGAGCGCAATGGTCAAACGTTAGAATGCAAAAATGTGTTGTGTGAACGGCTCATAAGATGTCCATTTACCACATGTTTACATTGAAAACCAGAGGAAAAGAGTTTAGTGAAATACAAAACGCGTTCTTTGTGAACGTCCCCTTATCCTTTAAAAAAACTTGCATGCCTATAAATCTATTAGAGCGAGAGAGAAAGGCAGAGATCTACCTTTTGTTCAGTAGCTCCATTCTGTCACAATAGTCTAGAACACTCCTCCCTGTAAAGACAACAAGCTTTAGCACCATGGCAAGTGTTTTGTTCTTCAACACATAGATGTAAGCCACAGAATTTTTGATGTGTCATTATGGTGATTTATAAAACTCTCTCTCTATTTCTCTCAGGGGTCCCGTCATTCCCGTCGTTTGACAAAATGGCAGGTGTGTTTGCCTACGAGAGCTCTGAAGTTGACTGGTGTGAGGACAACTATAAACATTCAGAGAATGTTGTGGAATATTTCAACACGGTACGAACATAACAGATGAGCCGCAAATCCCTTTCACACTCTAGTCACTGTGAATCATTCTCAATCCAACCGCTAACACTAGAGGAGTCCTATTCAAGACATTGTTAAATGTTAAGTACACTTCATACAATAATGCTCAAAGTGCCATGGTTTTATCCAGAAACTGCACCCACACTAATGACACATCTACAGTGACTCAGGCACAGTGTTACACCTATCCATGTGCTCAACAGAGATTGAATCCAGCACATTTCAGCCCATTCAGGTTTTGTTTGTGGTTCTACACTAGTAACAAACTACTACAAAATGTGTAAAAGTCAAAAACCACATTTAGAGGCATCATGGGATAGGAACTGAACATATGTTTTTTGTTTTTTTTTCCCTTTCAGATGAGCAGTTTCATATTCTTTGTGATCTCACCCATAATGCTTTACATGCTACACCCGTATGCCAAGGAAAGAAACCTGGCTATGCATCTGGTGTGGATCATGATGGTCTTTGTAGGTAAGCGTGACCATTCAATCTGTAAGGGATTGTGGCATTAACAATCCAGCAGAGGGCAGTATTGTTCAATAGTTAGGTCAAGTTCATAGCCAGCAAATTGAAGTCCACTGATTCATTGTTTAATTCAAATAAATGAATGAATGAAACCTCAGCTTGAGTTTTTGGATGTTAGTGGCAAAATGAGTCAGCAAGTGTGTTTATACGAGCTACAGAAGGCTAACTTTCACAAAATGGTTTTACATGCAAATCAATAGACTAGAAATGAAAACCATATTTAAATTTTAAAATAAGTATTATAAATTTGCATCATAAGTAATAATAAAAAATATTTATTTAAAAAAATTCTCCTGTAATTGTCAACTGCTGTGTAGTCAGACATGCACACACTGAATAAGCTGACGAAGTAGATAAATGTTTCAAAGCAAAGCAAAATTGGGAAAACATGCAAAAATCATGTTTTGCTTAAAACACTTATGCTGTTACCTCAATAAATCAGCTTTTACAGTATTTACATGACCTTATGTCAACTTATTAAAGTCAACTTTAATTGTATTCACATCCCTGTTGACCATGGTCTGTTTCTCTCTCTGTTCAGGTATCTTCTCCATGTATTTTCACATGACTCTGAGTTTTATGGGCCAGATGCTGGATGAGCTGTCAATCCTGTGGGTATTGGCTCTTGGCTATTCCCTGTGGTTCCCACGCAGACACTTCCCCTCTTTTATTAAGGACAGGTAGCAAATTCTTATTTTTCATGTTTCTGTACCATGTATACAGTCCGTTTCTATGTAATGGCATGAACTTGTCTTCCTCCTCTAAAAAAAACTGCATCTTCAGTTCTGTAAAAATAGGAGCAATTAAAGGATCTGTTTACAGTCCTTAGTTTGTGTAACAGTAACCCTGTTTAACTTGCAGCATGATATTCTGATCTCGCTGTGGGAGAGATGGTTTCCACAGCTTTCTCAGTGGGGTCCAACCAGCCTTATATTAATATTTAAATGGTTAAACTAGATTAAATGGTGTTTTAAGCTTATAAAAATGATGTCTACTGTCTTGTGGCTTAAAATGTTGGTGGTGGTGGTGGTGGTGGTGGGAGGAGGGGGGGGCAATTAATAGCAATTAATAGTTCATTGTATTTAGAGACATTTATAATATTATTAAATTATATATTTTATATAAATGTGGTTCTTTTGAACTTTCCTGTCATTAAAGAATCACTGTTTTCACTAAAATATTAAGCAGCAATCTGATAATAATAAATATTTATTGAGCCACAAATCAGCATTTTAGAACAACTTCTGAAGGCTCATGTGACACTGAAGATCAAAGTCAAAGTCTGCTTTATTGTCAATTCTGCCACATGTACAGTACATACATACAGAGAATTGAAATTGCGTTACTCTCAGACCCTTGGTGCATACAGATAACACTAAACACTAACAGTAGAATGTAAAAATACAGATCAAATTTATATATATAATGCAACTTTTACAAATATACAAATAAGGACCTGTAAAAAAAATAAAGTAGCATAAGGCACATGGTAGATAGAGTGCAAACCAGTGAAATAAACAAACAGTGCAGATATAATTGGTGTAGTGCAAAAGAGCTTATCAGTCTATTTAAAGTGACAAAAAGCTCAGAGAGCAGTCTTTATTCAAACTGTCAGAAGAGGTTGTTGAATGAGGTCAGTCCAATGCTGTACAGAGTGACTGGTGCTGGTCACGGTGTATAGTGGGAGGCGGAGTGGGAGGGGGAGTGTCAGAGGGTCAGAGTTCAATGGTGCGGGCAAAGAGGAGGGGAGGCAGGGAGAGTTGAGCTTGACTAGCCTGATGTATGAAGCTGGCCCTGGAGACTCTGGCCCTCCTCCCTGATGTGCTGAACCAAAGAAGCTATGTGCAGGGGTGGGTGGGATCACTTGCAATGCAGAGGGCTTTGCGGTGAGGCCAGGTGCTGTAGATGTCCTGGAGGAGGGAAGACACCAACAATCTTCTCAGCTGCTCTCTATCCGTTGAAGATCTTGCGGCAGGCCAGCGTTGCAGGCGCCATACCTGCAGTGATGCAGCTAGTCAGAATGTCTCGATGGTGCCTCTGTAGAAGGTTACATGATGAGGGCGGGGCTCTGGCTCTTCTGGATTTGCGGAAGTAGAGACGGCTGCTGTGTTTTCCTTGTGTGCAGGTGTTGTTAGTTCAGTGGAGAGGTCCTCTGTGATGTGTACACCCAGGAACTTGGTGCTGCTCACTCTCTCCATAGTCGCACCATTGATGGTCAGAGGAGCATGCTGAGTGTGCACTCTCCTGAAGTCAACAACAATCTCCTTCAGAGAGAGATTGTTGTCACAGCACTACCTGGCCAGGCGGCTCACCTCGCTCCTGTAGTTTGTCTCATCTCTGTTGCTAATGAGACCCACCACAGTCGTGTCATCCGCAAACTTAATAAAGAAGTTGGAGTTGCATGACGTTGTGCAGTCGTGGGTCAGCAGAGTAAAGAGGAGGGGGCTCAGCACACATCCTTGGGGGGCCCCTGTGTTCAGTGTGATGGTGCTGGATGTGCTATTGCCGACCCATACTGCCTGAGGTCTCCCAGTCAGGAAGTCCAACAGCCAGTTGCACAGCGAAGTGTTAAGGCCCAGCTGGACCAATTTGTGAATGAGCTGTTGAGGGATGATTGTGTTGAATGCTGAACTGAAGTCTATGAACAGCATTCTGACATATGAGTCTTTTTTGTCCAGATGTGTGAGTGCTGAGTGGAGGGCAGTGGCGATGGCATCATCGGTCGAGCGGTTGGGCCGATATGCAAACTGGAAGGGGTCCAGGGAGGGGGGGAGGACAGACTTAATGTGGTGCATGACTAGCCGTTCAAAGCACTTCATGAGAATAGGAGTAAGTGCTACTGGACGGTAGTCATTGAAGCAGGATGGAGACGACTTCGGGACTGGAATGATGGTGGTAGCTTTGAAGCATGTGGGGACAACAGCCTGACTTAGCGAGATAAAATGTCTGTGAAGACATCAGTGAGTTCCACTGCACAGTCTCTCAGTACACGCCCAGGAATGTTGTCAGGACCCGGAGCTTTGCGTGCATTGATCCTGCTGAGGGATCTCCTCACGCTGTCCGGGGACAGCGTCATCACCTGGTCGCCGGGAGGAGGTGGAGTCTTCTGCGCAGTGGTGCTGTCTCAAAGCAAGCAAAGAAGGCGTTCAGCTCGTTCAGCAGGGGGATGGTGCTGTCACAGGTCTGTGGTGGGGGCTTGTAGTCCGTAATGGTCTGAATCCCCTGCCACAGGCTCCGAGTGTCTCTGCTGTCGCTGAAACGATGGGCTATCCTCCTGGAGTACTGTCTCTTAGCCTCTCTGATGCCGCGGGATAGGTTGGCCCTAGCTGTCCTCAGGCCCACCTCATCTCCAGCTCTAAAGGCAGCGTTTCCGAGCCTTCAGGAGTCTGTAGACCTCCCCTGTCAGCCACGGCTTCTGGTTGGCCCGGACAGTGATGGTCTTTGTGACTGTTACATCATCAATGCACTTGGTGATGTAGGCAGTGACAGTCTCTGAGTACTCTTGGAGGTCTGTGGTGTTGTTGTATGTGGCAGCCTGCTTAAACATATTCCAGTCAGTGGTGTTAAAACAGTCTTGAAGTGCCTCTGACGACCCTTCCGGCCACACTTGTATCTGTTTGTGAACTGGTTTGGTGACTTTAACGATCGGTCTGTATGCAGGCATTAGCATGACAGTGATGTGGTCTGAGGTGCCAAGATGGGGGAGGGGTAGGGCCTTGTAAGCTCCTCTCTGGGTGGTGTAAACAAAGTCCAGAGTGTTGTTTCCCCGTGTTGGAAAGTCAACATGTTGGTGTATTTTTGGGAACACACTCTTTAGGTCTGCATGATTGAAGTCTCCAGCCAAGATGAGGAAAGCAAATGGGTGAGCTGTCTGCTGCTCACTGATGTGCTGGTAGTATTGACGCAAAGATTGGAGTAATGATGCAAAAAAATCAGCTATGCCATCACAGGAATAAATGAAATTTCAATATTTATTCAAATTCAAAGTTATTTTAAATTGTAATAATATTTCACAATAATACAGTTTACTTGTTTTTGATAAAATAAATGCAGCCTTGGCGCTTGGCTGTCAATGAAGGATCCTCTTCTAGGCTGTCTGCAGTCTAAAGTTTGGTCTCTCTTTCTCTGTTCTTTTTCAGGAGATCCTTCTGTCATATGGTCCTGGTCATCACTGTCATAAGCACTCTGTCCTCTTTTGTCAAACCTACAGCCAATGCCTACGCTCTCAACTGCTTTGCCATCCATATCCTCTACTCTCTGTTTGTGGAATTAAGGAGGTAAAGGATGTACATTCATTGCTTCAAGCTTTCAGTCACTATTTATCCACTTTAAGACTATAAAAGCTACTTTACAAGATCTGTTTTTATTTCTTGTTTTTCTGTCTTGCCTGTTTTCATTCCATTCAATATGGATCTATTTCTCAACAGTTGCACAGATGAGAGAGTGCTGCGTCTGGCCTGGGTGTCCATTGGCCTGTGGGTTCTGGCTATCTCCTGCTGGATTAGTGATCGCTTTGGCTGCAGTTTCTGGCAGAAACTGCACTTCTGTTATCTGCACAGTATCTGGTGAGTGAGCCATGATATCCCGCTTTGTTGAGCACATTTTAACCCTAAAGCCTATAAAATCATATTTGATAAGTGAAATTCTAAGACCTCTAAATGATCACTGTTGTACTCAATCTAAATTTTATATGGCTTTTGTTGTCTGATTGATAGTTTATCCTTTTTTTTTTTTTTAGCAATTAAAAGGCATTTTAGTATGATTGTAAAAATGTCATCTTACTAAGACATTGTTGGGAGATATGGAGTGATATTTGTGTTTAAGTCATCTGCTATACATTTATAAAGATCTAATCATCTTTTTGGCCATGTAAATCTTGGCAGCTGCACCAAATTGGATATTTTTGGGCCTCAGAATAAAAGAGTTTTTTTTTGTTTGTTTTTTTTTTCCCTTCTCTAGTGTGAACTCCATATTCTCTATCTATATCATACTATACGAATCATAAAAAACACATATGCAAACAAATGTTTTTTTTTGTGTGTTTCGTTTAAAAGCTCAATTTTTTTTTTTTTTTGGAATAACCATGGAAATTAAAAAAAATTAAAACAACTATTTTATATGGCTGTTAAATTAAAATAATTTTCTATGGCTTTTTATTATTTCATCAGGCTTTAGTGTTTACAACCACATTGCCCAGACTTTTGGACTGTCATGCATATCCAGATACTGTTTTTCTTTACCCCTCTGTTCAGGCACATTCTGATTGTGGTGGCCACCGCTTATGCTAGTACTTTGATCGCTTACCTGGACGCTAGTCTGGAGATCCCTCATTCCCTACCCGACCTGCAGTACTGGCCACAGAATAACTGGTCCATTGGGCTTCCTTACATAGTCCTCAAATGCACCACAAAGACACGGAAAAGATGCTAGCAGACACGACAAGATGAGCAGACACAAGCTCATATTTAAAGCTTGGTGTAACGCTGATTTAGGACCATCCTTTACATTTCCAAAATGGTGAATACATTTATATGGACAGGAAGAAGCTGATCCTAGATCAGACACTGTACGTTATGTGAACTCTGAAGAGAAACTTGTTATATGAAACAAATGCTATGCTGTGCTGAAATTGTTGCAGTTTCTGGAACTTTCTTCATATTTCTCACAGAACCTGAAACTGAAGTATGTGTGAATGTTTCTGTGCAAGTGACTGTTCATTTTCTCATCTTTACAAACAACATGCTGTTGTTTTGTGAAAATGAATATTTGCACTGTTGTGACAAGATTGAATGTATGTACAAAACATTCTGCATTTTATAAGCAGCTACTCAATTCATGGGTGAAACTTGAATACTAATTGTAATAGAAAATGTAAAAATGTTAGATTCATAGTCTGTTCAGAGGAAGAAAATCATGCTGCCTATTTGACGTGAGATGTCACTTTCTGAAATGATTTTCTCACAGCAAATGTTGCAAAAGTTTGCTTACAAATGTAATAACTAGGATTATGTTCATTTTGGTGTGGCATTTTTAAATCCTATGTTACTGTATGTTTTGCTGAAAAACTTGATATATTCTATATCTATATATTGTGTTTTAACTTCGAACCTCCACCTCAGTGTATGAAATTGTGTATATTGATGATGGTCTACAGGTCATTGATATCACTGTGGAAAAGACTTATATGAAATGAAACTAATAATTTGTGGATTATTTTTATATAAATTATGATTGCTGGGACATGCATTTGATGTGATTGCTTTATTTAACCACCATGAGATACACACCAAAATAAAAGTCAAAAACTAGCAAGAGACAAAACTTATAATGCTTGTTGTGAACTTTATATAGATAAAGGAAATAGTTTCCAATCCAGGCTATTGATACTTTCTGTTCTTTCTCTCTTGGTATATTAGTGTTTCACTTATACTAAAGTAGTCATACTATACACTACTAAAAACCCTTTCTTGGCAATAATTTGACCTATTGTTTTCCTTCTCAACAAAGTTTTATTTGAACTTTTTTCGTGAATGTCCTCTAAACTAAAATTCTAATATCATGATTTTTTGTGTGTGTATTTTATAATTGTTTAACTGTTTAAATTTTGTTCAAAAGCCTATAATAGGCTGTTAAAAGCCAGATTCCATTGTGACAACTTTCCCCATTATAGCGCGACAACATATCGAGTCAACATGTGTAAAGCAACTGCATTTTTCTTTAGCAATAACTGTGGAAATGTGAATAGGCTAGCTTAATTGTAGCCAAGACCTTATAAGTGCCTATTCAGCAAAAAAAAAATACCCTATATACTTTGGTAAAAAGTGACAACTAACCCCAGTCTCCCATATATTAAATTAGTCCCTTCAAATGGCAAGTAAAATCACTAAGCATAAATTATTTATTGTATTCCCTCTAATTAAACAGAAAACAGAGGCATGCCCTTAACCAACCAATCACAACACAGCTGTGTGTAACATGCTTTGTTTTCAAATGCGAAATTGAAAATGATCCACGGAAAAATAACAGAATGCTAAACAGACTGCAGACTAGACTGCAAAAACAAAAACATCCTATCGGTTCGGCTAATCTCTAATTATTACCTACCGGTACAGGCAGCCCGTGGGAAGTCCCGCCCAACGCGCTTCGTGATTGGCTGGCCGGTGTAAAGCGCATCCTAGGCGGCATCCGATTGGCCGCAAGCGCTTTCTGTTTTGGGTGCATGCCAGAGGTCCGGAGAGGGGAGGGGAACCGTCTAGTTTCCGGTTTTGGGCTGGAATTGACACACAATGAGGAGTCGGGAGCAGCCGTTCAAAAGCCTTCTGTAAATAAACAGGACCGTCATCAGGCCGGCGAACTATGGAGAATCAGGTAGAGTATGAAACGCTTTTGCTGTTGCATGGAGTGAAGTCAACTTTTGTAAGCGCGCGCTTAGAGAAATCCACCATTGCAACTGAATGTGGACACTTGGGGCTCGTGAAAGCAGCGGATCGGACCCATACAACCCCCTCCCTCCTCCCTCCTCTCAGCTATCTGACTCGAGCTGGCCACGCATATTAAAGCTACATCGGTATTTGGGGACATCAGCTCAGCCTAAAGGGCTGGATGCGTGCGCCAGCTTTTGCAGTAGGGAAGTCGTGCGTGCACCAGCAGAAACACAAAGGAGAGTGTTTTTGTCCTGTGCTTCTCTGGCCCGGGAGTCACTACAGTCTGCGGCTTTTATTAGAGGAAATGAGGAACATGCATTTTCATGCACTAGTGTTCCTGACTGAAGGCTGAGGGCATTGCACAGGTCTGCTCTGAGGGTGGAGGTTCCTGATGGGCTCCTGAAGCGGGAATCTGTCTTCTTCCAAGGCTAATTAATTGCCCTTTTTATGCAATATGATTTATGAGTAGCAGCAGTGATCATATGCTGTAGATGAATATCATTGCATTAACATGCTGGCTATTTTTACACCTTCTGCCTTGCGGTGGTCTGCAGTAGCTTAATTGCATTTGCTGCTACTAAATAAATTATTTTAGAAATAAACTTTTATTATTATAAAGTTAGATTATTATTTATATTATATTACAAAATATTTTATTATCATAAACTATATTCATATGGAGTCTTTCTTCATAAAATTTGTGTTTACCAGTTTTAATGCAGCAGCAATAATTGTAGTGGTATTTCGACATAAAATAGGGCTGCCATTGTAAACAGATTTTATTACATGTTATTACATGTTTATTGTTTTTACAAGTAATATTTTTTTACATTTATTAAACAAACTAGCATAATGTTAGTACTGTCTTGATAAAGTTATCTCTATGTAGAGAAAAAAATATTACCTTTTTTTTTTTTTTGCTTATTACTGCTTATAGTATTACTATTTAATAGTAATTAGCTGTTTATCCAACTATTACTTCCATTATTGGTCCGGTTGTATTGTTTTTGTCCTTTTAACTTGCTTGATCCAGCTTTAGACTACTAATTTAGCTAGATACTTAGGCATGAAGACAAATCTCAAACCAAAAAAAAAACCAAAAAACAAACAAATTGAATTATAAATCTGTTTATTTAATGTGATTTTAGAAAGGCAAGTTGTAACTTTAGTTTTCTCCCTCCACTTCTCAAGTAATGAAAGATGTCCTAGAAATATAGTTGGTGAGCTTGTTTCATTCATTCGTGTTTTCAAAGCTGGGTCTTTGACAACAGCATTGCAGCAACTCTTCAGAGACTTGTTGTTTTGTTGTTTGCCTGTTGGCTTCCACGTGACTTGCTTGTATTTTTACCGTGCTTGACTGATAATCTGTATCACAGCAGTGACCTGAGAGAAATCCAGTCTGCCACTTTTGTGTGTGTTTTGTGCTTTATAACAAAACGTGATGCGGGTGAGTGTGTCTTGTGAGACCAGGAGCCAGCAGTGTTTGCCTGTCCTTCTGTTTAATCTACTCCTTTTCAAAAAGGCCTTTTGATCTTTTTACCCCCCTTCACCGGGATTATCGTGGTCATGTGTTGAACCTCTTATTGTGTACGTCTCCTGTCTGTCCCATGTCGTCTTCATATTGGGGTGGTCATGTTCTTCTCAGGCGGGGTGAAACAGCTTCGTAATCGTTACCTCAAGGCAAGCTGCTGTTGCTGTGACAAATTACAAATGGCAAGTTCTGGAAAAAGAGCAGACTAAAGCTGTGTCATTCTTGCTGTTGAGGGTAGCCAGGCTTTTGTCTTACTGTCTGTCTATATATGTGACTCGGCTGGGGCTTGTGGGTGAGTGAATGAGAGATGGACTCACAGGGGTTATTCTGATGCCTGGCAGCGTCAGGGTCTGGCTGGCAGGTTTTGGCGTCAGAGAAATGGGAGTGTCGGCCAACGCAGAGAGTTAAAGTGCATTATGGTGACAGGCCAGACGGCGGCCAATAAGATTTTCCTTCCACTCATCATCCTTATGCTTGCAATCTTTCAGAAAAGTCAAAAAAGCACATCTCAGTCTTGTTATTTATTCTGGTTCTTTAATGTCCACTAGTTCAGGGACTTGAGTCAACAGCAGCTGAGCATCTCTGGGCACCTGAACCCAGTCTGGCCCGTCTCCACCTTATGTGGGCAGTGTTCATTTTTCCTGGCTGCTTTTCAAGGAATTCCCTGGATGGCTTTTTCTGGCCATTTGGCAGAACCAGCCGATGATACAGATGATTAGCTTGAGCATGTGTATGATAGGTATTCTTACTCATATTTTGGTGCCTAGAGGCCTTTTTTTAGTAACTCTTCTCTGCTATATCAATAAGAGTTTTCAGCTTTATGAATTCACTCAATTAGTCTTCTTACAAAGAAAATAGCCTACAGCTTGATGATTTACCAACATGATATAATCCTCAAGGACATATTACATTTTTTTTTTTGTCTTTTGTTTTAGGAGTGCACAAAAGTCTCTTTCCTAAAAAGCACCATAACATAAAAATAATTTCTTAATATGAAAATATGCAATACATATTTTAAAGTAGGGCTGGGCGATATATCTCATGCGATATGCATGTGCATCTCGTCAGTAAAGCCGGTTCCTTGATTAGCGGTAAATCTCCATCACCTGTT
>JAFVLL020030205.1:0-12765 GCA_021397915.2 Tor tambroides | reverse complement strand
ATTAGGGTGGCATCTAAACTCTGCAGGACTCCGGCCCTCCAGGAACTGAGTTTGACACCCCTGCAATATATCAACTGTATGGCAACACACTGGCGACAACCCAAAACATCAACTATATAGCAACACCATGGTGGCAACCTAAAACATCCTAATAACTGCATAGCAACACCCTGGCGACAGCCCAAAACATCCTAGCAACCATATAGAAACACCTTGATGACAACCCAAAACATCCTACTGTATAGGGACACACTGGTGACAAGTGAAACATTCTAGCAACTGTATAGCTACAACCAGGCGACAACCCAGACATTCTAGTTACCGTATAGCAACAACCGGTCAACAATCCAAAACATTCTGGTAACTGTATAGCAACATGTTGGCAACAATCCAAACATTCTAGTAACTGTATAGCAACAACTGGTCAACAATCCAAACCATCAGCTGTATAGCAACACACTGGCGACAATCCAAAACATTCTAGTAACTGCATAGCAACACCCTGGCAACAATCCAAAACATCAACTGTATAGCAACACACTGGCAACAATCCAAAACATTCTAGTAACTGCATAGCAACACCCTGGCGACAATCTAAAACATCAACTGTATAGCAACACACTGGCGACAACCCAAAACATCAACTTTATAGCAAAACATGGTGACAACCTAAAACATCCTAATAGCTGTATAGCAACACCCTGGCGACAGCCCAAAACATCCTAGCAACTGCATACCAACAACCACAGAAAAACATCCTAGCAACAGCATAGAAAAGCACTATACAGAAAAGAATAATTCGGCAACACCCTAGCAAGTTTTGCATGAACACCAGTGACATTTTCTTAAAAAAATGTCAAAGTCTAGTTCATGATTTGGTATCTGCATTGTGGCCTGATGTCTAATAGTACGTGTGTCCTTCAGAGACGTCTTCAGCCCTCGTCCTCCACAGCTGCCCAGAACAGAGGGGCTCGTGGGTATTATGTAAAGTGTGTGTAATGTACGTGGGTGTGTTTGAGAGAACAGGACAAACAGGAGGGAAAGTATTTATGGATGTATGCAGCAGATAGAATAAAAATATTTATTTGAATCATGTTCTCTAAATCTAAAGTGTGCTACATATATACTGTTACCCTCAGATAATTTCAGATGGTTTCAGACTATTATACTATAGTGCAGTACACTAAGTCATTTCATTGCACATTTCAGCAAATATAGAAGGTCATTCTATGCATACTAAAAATGTCCATACTATGCATGTTCTGCAGAAGTAGCATGAGTAGTAGCATAGCAATATGATATTCCAAATATAGGCAATAATAAATATATAATTTAAAGCTACTGGCTCCTTTATGAAATAACACAAGCGCATCTGTCTGATATGCATGAGAAGTATGAGGTTTGAGGAAATACAAGCTCTGCAAAATCTGATGTAGATTGTATCTCCAGATGGCGCACACCTCTGGATGCTTGTTAGATATGACAGATCAAAGTGTGTGTGTGTGGAAAACAGAAGATCCAGAGGAGAATGTGGTGTGTAAACATCACTAGGCCTGATGTAGAGTTCACCGAGGGTGGCAGTGGCACTTTATTTTTCCACTTATAATGTTATTCAAGGTTTCTGGCACCACAAATTTCATGATTTAGTTTTTTATGACAATTTTCCACTCCCTTAAATGGGTTGTTTGTTTAAAAGAAATAAACAACCTGTTATGATTGACCAAACATTGCTTACAGGCACAGTTTAAATATTCTCAATAGGTGATGATATATAAATGTGGATGGTCATATGTTAATGACCTCAAATCTATACAAAAAGTATGTAATGTGGCTTAATAAACTGTGTTAAAATGCCAAGAACACTGCACTACCTTAGCTGCCACTAAAAAGTGGCAACACTTAGCAACACCCTGCCAACAAAGCTGAACACCCTAGTTACCGCATAGAAACATGCTAACACCCACTCAGAACACTTGGGCAACCACACAACAACACCCTGGCAACCATCCAAAACATCCTAACAACAACACAGAAATGCAAAATGTATGCAACCCCCTGGCAACCAACCAAAACATCCTAGTAACAGCATAGCAATACTCTGGCCACCACCCAGAACACTCTAGCAAACACATAGCAACACCCTGGCTACAACCCAAAACATCCTAGCAAAAGCATGGAAATGCAACATGCATGCCACCCCCTAGTAACCAAACATATCACCCTGGCAACCACCCGAAACATCCCACTAACAGCATAGGAACACCTTAGCAACCACACAAAACACCCTAGTAAACACATAGCAACACCCAGGGCACCATCCAAAACATCCTAGCAACAGCACAGAAATGCAACATGCATGCAACCCTCTAGCAACCAAACATATCACCCTGGCAACCAACCAAAACATCTTAGTAACAGCATAACAACACGGGACACTCTAGCAAACACATAGCAAGACCCTGACAACATGCCAAAACATACTATCAACACCACAGAAATGCAAAATGCATGCAACCCCCTGGCAACCAACTAAAACATCCTAGTAACAGCATAGCAACACCCTGGCAACAACCCAAAACACCCTAGCAAATGCATAGCACAACACCCTGTCAACCATCCAAAACATCTTAGTAACTGCATAGCAACACCCTAGCGATCACATAGCAATATGCTAACAACAACTCACAACACCTAATCAACTGCGTAGCAACACCTTGGCAACTAACCAAAACATCCTAATAAATGCATAGCAACACTCTGTCAACCACATAGCAACACCCTGGCAACAGACCAAAACAGAATGGAAGGTGCATGATGTAGTTACAATATCTAACCAGTAGGGAATAATAATCTTAATGTATTGACTTTATGGCAATATTGCAAAAAGGAAGCTGGAAATTCATAATCTTCTAGCATTAGTTCCAGTTCGTATCAAACACAGATGAACTAGTTCAGCAATGTCTTTGAGTTCACTTATAAATCACAGACAGGTGTGTTTGGGGCAGAACTGGAGATAAACTCTGCAGGAAGACGGATTGCAGGAGCAGGATCGAAACCTCTCATCCAAGAGCCTCCCGACAGAGTGACTCTCAGCATGGAGACCCTTTGAAAGCCTTGACTTCACAGCTTTCTTCATCCCCACCCACCACCAGCTTCAGATGGCTTTGCCCAAACGATGATCCAGATCAGCACTCCTAAAAAATCTGCACTTCATAAGGATTTATTTTTGCTTTGAAGATGTATAATTGAGTTATCAGTTTGAAATGTTGAACTTTGTCTCAGATTTTTCTCATAAAGTTCCCTTGAAAGTAACAAAATAATTGGATGAGAAAAAATTAAAGGTGCTGTATGTAATTTTCTGACTGTACTAAATCATAATAATAAATAAAAAATAAAGTTCACATACTTGTTTCTCAAAAATAAAAACAAAGCTACAGCCAGTTATTCTACTTTGAAATGTGTGTTCTGTGTTGGAATGTCTGTTTTTGTTTTGGTCTGTGTGACTCCTCCCACTGACAATTTACCCAATAGTATTTTGACACCACAGGTTGCCAGTGAGTGAAAAACACAGCGTAATGCAGCCATAGAGGCCAGCAAACAAACTGGCTCTACCCAACCTAAAAAACCTCGGCATCCGTCTAAAAAGCCTTGTGTCCCGAGCCATACTAAAACGCGGATAAATTAACTCAACAAATTACTGTGTAAGGCCTTCCATTGTACTCGTTTCTCGTCCCCAATCTGGCAACCCACGTAAGCATCAAGTCAGCATTTGTACTGCAATATGCCAATTTCCACCGCTAGCTGTCAATATAACACACTGCACCTTTAATGAAGCATTTTCCTCAGGAAAAACATCTGAGAAGCAATAAACTTCAGCAAAATTCCCCACTTGCTATCATTAGAAGAAACTGATGTATAACAAATTTCTGCAATGTCATTTCCGACTTTTTTTATGGTTCTGCACTGTATGATAAAGTTTTGCATGGTGAGAACTATCCACATAAACACAAACTGTTAACATCTGGGTATTTGTTTATTTGCACAATAAAAAAAATCACTTCACATTTGTGCTGTAAGCATGACCAATGCTCTTTTCACAGCAGTTACAGGGCTTAAAACACATTTGATGGAAACTTTTAACTTCTCTAGTGTGTTTTGGAGGTAATGGTCATAATTAGCTTGACAACGTCCCAATAACACTCAGCCTCTAATGAAGCATTAGAAAGTGATGGATGTCGTACCACACTAGCAGAATCAGCAGGATATTTTGGCCCTCCTTAGTGCAAATAATGTCTTTTAAAGAGCACTGCGGAGAATTCACTGGGGCTCAAATGATGAATCATGGGAAGGTGTTTCCAGATGTGACCAGCTGCTTGTTTCTGAAAAACAACACTATTCTGAAGCTATTTGTTATATGGTAGAAAGTTCTGAAGAGCTTTTTCTATCCCCTTAGTTACAAATCTAGTTTAACCCTTGTGCTGTGCTGAAAACCAGCCTTATTCATTATATTATCACCAAATGACTCAATACTTTTGTTAACATGTTTATTTTAAAATAAGAAAAGGTTCAGCGTTTCTGATTGGTCGTAAGCCTCATTAACCTGAGCTTATGCACCTCAGTTTTGGAGTGAAAAGTCATTATAAGTGGATTATTTTGTCAATATGCACTCAAAATATGAGGTGCACAAGCTCAGATCAGTGAGGCCTGCGATCAGCTTAGTCCAGTGTGATAACATAAACTAGCATCTATGGGGAATAATGAATATCCTCTCTGTTTCAAAGTGCCTGGAACACAATACAATGGTCAAAAATTTAATTAATCAAGTTGGCATATTTAATATGGTATATTTAATTTAATTTTCATGTTGGTATATTCCAAAATATATTTTATGTGAAGTAGTTTAACATCAAGCAAAAAGTAAAATAATAAGGCTTAATGTGGTATAATATAATATAATATAATATATTATAATATATTTTTTCTAAGTCATTATTATTTTGAATCAAAAAATGTGTTGACAGATGTATTTGATAAACGATTGTTCCATGATTGACCATAGTATAGTTCTGTATAGGTTATTTGCATATTTTTTTTCTGAGCCGAGTGCAGTGATGCGTTATTTTAAGGGGACAGTCACACAAAATGCATTTTGCATTTAGAACCCCGAGATGCAGGGTAGAAAAAGCATTTTTAAAAGCTAAACTTGTTTTAACTTGAGCACCATGCTTTTGGCAAAAACATGAGATGCGAGTGCAATGGTCAAACGGCCGTCTATCGCGTTTACATAGAACAACAATGGAAATGCAAAAACACAATGGAACAGAAAGGAAATTTTTCAGAGGGGAACTCATTTTAACGTGACTTGTATCACATTTGTTAGTGCAGACATAATTTAAATTCAAGTAAATGTTCTGGCGGTGCAAATTTTCCTTCTGTTTTGTATGAAAAAAACATTTAAGTCAGAGTACACCCATGTTAATTTTTCGCGAATGACAATAAGGCTGCGCCCATGAGGGGACTGATGTACACTGACGATTCAAGATCCTATTTTCACAACACATTTTAAAGAGCATTTTTATAACCAGAATTTGTTTTGTCAAGACATATTTATTGCCAGTTTTATGGAACATTTTTTTACACCCCTAAAGAAATATTCTTTTCAGCATTTTGATGGCCCACATAATGACAGTGACATTTTAAAAATTGTGGAGAGGTTTCTGAGAAGAACATGGAGGCTTTACACACACACACACACACACACACACACACACACACACACACACACACACACACACACATCAGTTATAAAGTCTTTATTGAATAGGACATTTACGCTTTGAAAGTCTTATAGTACAGTTTATGTCAGTTTGGTTTTCTTTGAGGAAGATGGATGTTCTCATAAAGTCTTGTACTCTGTGTGAATCATTCATTTTTTGCTGTGATTGAATAAACCGCGGTTCTCTTCCCATCAGACACATACAAACACACACACACACACACACACACATCTCCTGTGTCCTTGTCTCTATCCCGCCATTACTGTACTAACATCTCTGATTTACTGAACAGCATTTCCACATACCATCACAATCCCACGATCCGGTTTACAAGCAATTACAGTGACCATTCAAAACAACCACCACTAGAAACTCTAAATAAGAGCAATAGAAATGTCTAAACTATCCAAAACAAACCTATTTGTGACCCTGGAGCACAAAACCAGTCTTAAGTCGCTGGGGTATATTTGTAGCAATAGCCAAAAATACACTGTATGGGTCAAAATTATTGATTTTTATGCCAAAAATCATTAGGATATTAAATAAAGATCATGTTCCATGAAGATATTTTGTAAATTTCCTACTGTAAATATATCAAAACTTAATTTTTGATTAGTAATATGCATTGCTTAGGACTTCATTTGGACAACTTTAAAGGTGATTTTCTCAATATTTAGATTTTTTTGCACCCTCAGATTCCAGATTTTCAAATAGTTGTATCGAAGCCAAACATTGTCCGATCCTAACAAACCATACATCAATGGAAAGCTTATTTATTCAGCTGTATAAATCTCAATTTCAAAAAACTGACCCTTATGACTGGTTTTGTGGTCCAGGGTCACATATCTGCTACTCCTTTTTTTAAAACCCAGAACACTTAAAATCAACATGGGATCAGAGTTGACTCATTTTACTTTCTTTTACATGTTTCTGGTTTTATTGAGTAATTCATCAGTGCAATGTTTGTCTTTGTAATCCAGCAGCTCAGATCATGTGAATTTGATTAGAAATGCTCGAGTTCTCTGACTTTTTGAGACATTGTTGAGGAGACTCCGTTTAATGCCATTGCTGTGTGGGAGAACAACTGAGACATTAAAGAGTGTTTGAGAGAATGCAGAGCCTCTGCACACACACGTATAGCTCCTTCTTCTATACAAAAACCCAATTTACCATAAACAGAGATAACGAAAACCATGTTATGTTATCATCCTGTTGCCATGACACCCAGCGATGTCGCCTCGGGCAAATCTTGTCCTCTATAGACCTGCTTTTCACATGCTGTTCCATCACTGCAGGATCTCAGAGGAGGATGAAAGCCTGCTGTAGTGGGTGGTGTGAAATCTCCTGTCAAACGTCTCACTCACTCCACAAGATAACAGCGCATTCACTCCAAACCCCACTAATGCAACATTAAAGTGAAGCTTTACGTTCAGCTCTGGAGAAATTCAATACCTTAACTCTATTATGAGGGAAATGCGTGAAGTATATTTACTTATGACATACAGCATTGTTATTGCTAACTAAAACTTAAAAATCATTTTGGTTAATTACAATTATCATACAATTATCATTTACAAAAATAATTTTGGTTAATTACAATAGATAGATAGATAGATGGAGGGATGGATGGACGGACGGATGGATGGGTGGATGGATGGACGGATGGACGGATAGACGGATGGACGGATGGATGGACGGACAGATGGAGAGACGGATGGATGGATGGATGGAATGATGGATGGATGGACGGATGGATGGTCAGATGGACGGATAGATGGATAGATGGATGGATGGATGGATGGATGGAATGATGGATGGATGGATGGATGGAGAGACGGATGGATGGATGGATGGACGGATAGACGGAGAGACAGATGGATGGACGGATGGATGGATGGATGGTCAGATGGACGGATAGATGGATGGATGGATGGATGGATGGATGGATGGATGGACGGATAGATGGATAGATGGATGGATGGATGGATGGATGGACAGATAGACGGATGGACAGATGGACAGATAGACAGACGGATGGATGGATGGAATGATGGATGGACAGATGGACAGATAGACAGATAGATGGATGGATGGATGGAAGGATGGATGGATGAATGGACAGATAGACAGATAGATGGATGGATGGACAGATGGACAGAGAGACAGATAGACAGATGGATGGATGGATAGATGGACAGATGGACAGATAGATGGATGGATGGATGGAATGATGGATGGATGGACAGATGGACAGATAGACGGATAGACCGATAGATGGATGGATGGATGGATAGAATGATGGATGGATGGACAGATGGATGGATGGACAGATGGACGGATAGACGGATAGATAGATGGATGGATGGATGGATGGACAGATAGGCGGATGGATGGATGGATGGACAGATAGATGGATGGATGGATGGATGGAAGGATGGATGGATGAATGGACAGATAGACAGACAGATGGATGGATGGATGGACAGATGGACAGATAGACAGATGGATGGATGGATGGATGGACAGATGGACAGATAGACGGATGGATGGAATGATGGATGGATAGATGGATGGACAGATGGACAGATAGACAGATGGATGGAATGATGGATGGATAGATAGATAAAAATGTGAAGTACATGTACTTCTGATGCACAATATTGTTATTGTTAACTAAAAATATTAAAAACTCATTTTTAATAACATTACTACAATTAAAATGAAAATTGACCATATAAAAATACATTTGAATTCTGAATATTAATAAATACTATAAATATAGTATAATATTAATACATCTATATAATATATATAATGTATGAATAATACTAAAATAACACTGATATATGATTCTTGATTCTGATTGGTTAACAGACACTCCAAAGTGATTCATTAAAGGTTAAATTGAGTTATATACCACATACAACGTCATTTAGCTCCGTCTGCTTGAATGGGAAAATACTAAAATCTCAGAAGCTGTTTGTCAACATTATAATAAAATACCATAGATTCAGGAATACAATCTGGCAACAACATACTCATAAACTGTGCAACTTTAGCTCAAATCACACACATCTAATGCACATGCATTTCCATGAAAAACATTGGCTCTAACAGCCAGACAAACTCAAACTCGCGTCTTCAGCTGTGAATAAGATGTCTTTATTGTAGTGTTGAATGAACCCATATTCACAATCCATTTACCATGTGGAAGAGGGTAAATGTTCACTTAAAAAAATATAAGATCAATGATGAAAGTTAAAAAGGCAAACGCTTAGTTCGCATGGCAAGGCATATTCACCCATAAATGATCGTCTGGAGGATCCTTGAGTGATCGTGTATTTTTGTGTGTGTGTCTATTCCGCTTGTTCAGTCTCATCTGCTGTAATATTCACAAACAATGATGTTTTAGCCATGCATATGACCGCTAAATCAACATACTGTAAGTTTGGCATCTTTTATATAAACTACACACGACCATCTTGAATTGTTTTCTTTACATTTGTTTTGTTTTTTTACACATTTGTACATTTCTGGATTCGTGAACCACATGATCGTATGGATCACAGGTGTGATGGTTTAAATAAGAATTGTTCTGTAATACCAAATGACCATAATACCAAAATGACAATATAGATAAAGAAACGTTATTATCTTGTACTCTATGATTAAATAAACAGAAATAAATCTAAACTTTAATAACAGATTTGGTAGCCTGTAACTCTCCTGAGAAGGGTATGATGAAATGATTTTGCTTATTATTATTTCTTGTCATTTTTGCTCAAGCAGATGAATCGAGGGACGCTTCTATTGATAATAAAGTGCCCCGTACAAACTACATTTGTTTTCCTCCATGTGTTTCTGTACAACATTCACGTGTTTGACTGCATTATGATTATTCCTGTTCCAAAATATTGTTAAATTAATAATCACATCTAGTACAGGCTTCAAGATTAAAGGCATTTTCCACAAACAGGGTACAAAATAGAGTTTGAAACGCTGAAAAATCGTGTTTCTCCACCTCAGGAGGTCAAACTAAATATTATATTAAATATTTTATTTTAGGTGTATTTTAGTTATTTAATAACTACAATTAATTTTAAATAAATCTTAAATTTTTTAGACATAAACTACAGAAAAATATAAAAAATTATTACCTATTTTAACTAATATTAATATTTAATAATTCAAATTAAATTAATTCATTAAAAATGAAATAAAATGTTTAAAAATATTTAAATGTTTTAAAATATGTATTTTAAATGATCACACATTTTTAAATAATATTAATTAATAATTAATAATAAATAATAATTAATAATTTTCAGCATTTAATCAAATAGTAATTCAACAGATATTATATGATTTTAACCGCTGAATATAGTCAAGACTTCTGAGGTGTGACAGGACAAAATTGTCATTTTCAAGGGTTCTTACAGACATTTGAGATTTAAAACTAGCTACTTTGAATGTTAGGTTAATTTAACAGTTTATCTAACTAGTTCTTTACGTCTTTATTGCTACAAATAAAAGTAACAGGACATCTGGACTCTTTTTGTGGAAAGTGCCAACAGCGTTTCATGACAAATACTGTTCCCACCCGATTCAAAGCTATTCTAAAGCAAATCCCATGATTGTTTTACTACATTATTACAAAATACACAATTCAGTATTTGCAACATTCTATATCGAGGTGCTAATTAGAAACCACAACATAATCAGCTGAATATTCCCAGCAGTTTCATAAATCAAAACAGACACGACATTACAAAAGAAAAGTGCTTCTCAGCATCCTATTTGGCTTCCTCAAAGAAAATGTCCCTCAAAGTAAAGCCCCTCATCGCTGCAACGGGACACCGCGCACACATCGATCCCCTCATGAACATTTCAAACCCCGACGTCTGAGAGTCCCTCGGAGGAAACGTCACCTTCGCTGGCAGCGGGCCGTTTGGAAGAACAAAACTAGCTCATTCTGGCTCTTTATTAAAGTAATGGCAGTTTAAGACATCAGGTTCTATATGTGCAAACTAAACGGCGAAATCAACGCGATCGAGTCTCTTGCGAACAGCGTCAAACTTAGAATGAAAACATGCGGGGAAAAGAAAGACTCAAGTTTGGTGCATTTTTAACCCCTTTGACCTTTTTTACAGTTTATTGTTAATTTATTAATCATAATTGTGTTGAATTAAGGCATTTACACACTAGACAAAGCTTTGCACTTTGCGATCCGTTTTGGAGGGAAACGTCGGGTCATAAGCGGGAAAACAGCGAACTGGATTTCGCCTCACTTGTGATTCCAAGAGCTGAACGGATGCTAAAAATCGTCCCAACATCACTTTCGCAAACCCTTGTGATCTACAGCAAGGTTCTCTCAAAGTTGAACAAACATTCTTTCCAGTAACATTAATAGAACGTTCATTCAAAGTTGCATGGCCTATAATAACATTCACAAAACGTTAGCACAAAATCCTTATTTATACATGGCTCATGGAACATTTTCAATCTTTTTTAAATGTTACCACTTACGTTTTCAGAATGTTCAGAGAACATTCAAAAGTAGCGTTCCCAAAATGACAAAATGGAAAATTCCCTTAATGTTTTCTGTAACGTTCGCATAACCAAGAAAACCTGGGGAGCTAACTAAAGTATGTTCTAAGAACGTTTTGGGAACGTTCCCATCACATTGTGAAAACATTATTTCTGAATGTTTTCTGAACGTTCGATAATGTTTGCAAAATGATAAAATGAAACGTTCCCCTAATGTTTTCTGTAACATTCGCATAACCAAGTAAAAACTGGCAGCTAACAAAAAAGTTGTGAAAAGAATGTTTTGCTAATGTTCCCATCACGTTATGAAAACGTTTTTTCTCAATGGTCTCTGAACATTCAAAACATTCTGTTTTTTAATGTTTTAAAAATATTCTTTCTTGGTTATGCGGACATTCCATTTTGCAAACATTAAGGGAATGTTACTTTTGAATGTTCTCTAACATTCCAAATCAAATAGTAACATTTCAAAAAAAGACCAGAGAACTTTGAACGAACATTCTATTACTGGAAGAATGTTTGTTAATAACGCTGAGAAAACCTTCCCTGTCGGCTGTGTATGTCTTTGCAATGCATCACTCCCATTCAAACCAATGGATCTGCAGCATTCTCTAGTGTGTAGACGCCGTTCATGACGTGTATGAACACCACTCTGGCGATGATCTCCGTGTTGAACCCCTCTGAGAACCTCGTGTGATTGTGAGGGGTTATTGTATATTGCAGGAGGAGCAGCACGGGTCTTCCTTATCCGGCTGAGAGGCGTAGTCCATCTGCCTGACTATCTCCGAGAACAGTTCGTCCACCATTGTTTTGCTCTTGGCCGACGTCTCCATGAACGGGCAGCCCCATTCTTCAGCTAGAGCTTGACCCTCGCTCGACGAAACCTCACGCTCGTTGTCCAGGTCCACCTTGTTTCCCACGAGAATCACCGGCACGCGCTCGTACCTGTGAACATACGACACACGAGAATGAGCCAAAGCTTCAGCATTAGACGACAAGTCCAAGGTGAAATGTGGCATTTCAGCATTAACTGCAGCTGTTTCCAAACAGGTTTCCCTAATAGTTTTACTGCATTCATTACCCTCTTCTGCAACTGGTCAGGAAAACAGACAGTCCCGCCCCCAAACTCATGTCATTGGTTGAGTCAACAGTTGACAAAACAGAACAATGTTTTAAAAGAGTAACAATGTTTCACTCTTCAGAAAGTTAAATTACCAACGACTCACTTAAAGTGACTGTGGACATTACACACTGATTTCAATAAAATATTTATTAAAGTATTTAAATTAATATTTTAATGTACATTATTAATATTAATATTATTAATATTTTAATAATTTAATGTTAACTGTAGTTAAAATAGAATATTTTTTGTAGCTATATAGATGATTATAATATATATTATAATCATCTATATAGCTACAAAAAATATTCTATTTTA
>JAFVLL020030204.1:0-10280 GCA_021397915.2 Tor tambroides | reverse complement strand
GGCTTGGTGAGCAGAAGAGACTTATTTACAAAAAAAACCCCCATATATATATATATATATATATATATATATATATAAATATTACATTTCTGTCCCCCTCACTTCTGAAATGATGGCTACGCCCCTGCGCCCATCCCCACTCTGTACGTGTGAAGTCTTTCTTTTCGGGCCGAGCTGTTGTTCATATCCGTCTTGCGCAGACAGTGGCTGGATTGGATTTAATTGCTGTGATGTGGACTTGATAGGAGCGGTTCTCTCTTTCCGACTCATTTTCTCTCCAGCAATTGCGTTCCAATTAATAACACCCAGCGAGGCATTGCTTGTGGATGTGAAATGCATATGATTGCCCTGTCACTCACAATCCAGGAAGCTTGTCCTTGTCTTAAACTATATTTTTTGCTCTTCAAATCTGCATACTTGGCATTGATTGATTTGATTAATTTATTCATCCTTTAAAATCTATAACAACAGGGAATGAAACTAACTTACAGAGCAAACAACAAAGTCACCCGTTTTATTTTAGATTTTTTAACCCTCATGTTGTTCCATGAGGGAATTTTCTTTTTTTCACAAAAATGCTAATTAATGATATTTCATCGGACTAAAACTCACTAATCATATCAAAATCCTGAAAAAAATTTTGTATTCTTTTAGGATTTTTCTCCAACCTTGTTACACTTGTGACATTCCCAAGTCAGAAATGACCGGCCTACACAAAATTGCTTGTAAATCTCCTACGTTATATTATTACCAAATCCAATCTGGATTTTATCAACTTGTTTTCTTTCAATTAACACAGGTTTTGTAATTCATTTTGGAGTTGACTGATCATAGGCCTCATTGATCTGAGCTTATGCACCTCAGTTATTGAGAGAACATTGCCAAAATTATCCACAAATTTTGCCTTTTGCTCAAAAACTGAGGTGTATAAGCTTAGATCAACAAGTCCTATGATCAATCAGTCACAAAAAGAAACACTAAACCTGTACTAATTGAAAGACAACAATTCGTCAAAAAATATAGCATAATTTACAAGCAATTTTAAAAGGACGGTCATTTTTGACCAGGAACACCAAAATAGGTTTTTTATTATTTATTTTAAATGTATATACTTTTACTTTGCCTAATGTTGATGGGAAGCATATTCCAGGTAGCAGAAGCTGGAGTTTTCTTTGTCATATATTGATGTTTCTAATGGAAAAGTGCTTTGTTTTCAGTATGATTTTTCTCAGTATTTCCACTTTTCTCTGTGATAGCTTCAAGAGGAGGTGAAGGCAGCTTGAGCAGGTCGAGTGAGGCTAACGCAGGAAGAAGTGAAGCGGAATGCTAACAGACACAGGCCACTGCTTTTCCCCTCTGGCAGGACAACTCTCCATAACCCTATACAGACACCGCTGCATCCCCCATCACGCCGCTCTCATCCGCGGCGATTCTGTGTGGGCGTCTGCTCGTGTGTTAGTCATTGTGAACACAGCGCAGACACCTTTACGGCCTTTGTCGCTGTAACCTTGCCCCTGCTCTGTCCCTGTAAAATGAAAGAAAGAGAAGAAAATGCAAGGTGCTGAGTGGGAGGAAGTCAAAGAGAGAGTGAAATGAAAGTGGGCGTGAAGAGTGTGCACTATAAAATAAAATAAAAGATGAGAGGAAGCAGTTAATGACCAGCCGATAATAAATAAAGTGCATGTCGGATTAACAGTAAAAAGAAGATGAAGACAGCGGAAGGGGGAGGAACAGGCAGAGAAGCAGTGTGACAAGAAGCACTCTTCATAAATACGGTACACTTGAGTCTCACTCATTTTTAAAAAGGCTCAAAATATGTTGTTCTCTCATGAGAACTATTAGATGTTGTATATTGTGTCATAATTTTAACATAAGATATTGAATTAATGTTTGCAATTTGTAACTAATTGATCAAATCATCAAAAACACATTTATTTTGTTGTACATTTTGTGCACAATCTTGTTGACATATGATTTTCTCTTATTACCAAAACTGTAAAAAGGCTTAAAATCGTGAAAACATTCAGGAAGTGAATTTCTATGGCAAGATGGGTAGGCAAATAAGTAATTTTTTACAAATATTGTTGTACTGCATTTATTAAGCTATTATATATTAAGCAATCCTGTTACCAAAAAATAGTAGTAGTAGTAGTAGTAGTATAATATTGTTAAAAAAAAAAAAGTTTAACAACAAGCAAATATTTGGTTTCATACTAACTTGCCCTTGGTTTGTTTTGTTTTATTCATTAACCCGTTTAATTGGGTTAATTGTTTTATTCATTAACCCAATTTTTTCCCAGACATGAAAATATCCAAATGATGTGTCATTAGTAACCCTTTGAAATATCAATAATTTTTTTTTTTTTGAAAAAGTGTGTGAAAAATTGTGTTTTATGGTCGGTCACAATTGTGACCGCTGGGATAATGTGTGTACTGAATTAACATATTTCTGCAGTCATAAAAATTATTATATATCTTAGCCCAGCTATTTTAAACTGTTTGATCACATTCTAGGGTTACTATTATGCATAAAAAAACCTTATACAACATTGATAGGAATACTGAGATAAAAGACAAAAAAAAAATACAACCATCATCAACATATTTCAAAATTGTTACTTTTTTGTAACACACATCATAAAATTTTTATATTAGTGCTACCAGTATTACAACATCAATACTGTAACTTGTTACATTTGAACTTTTAATTTAGTGCAATATTTTGTCATTGCAACATTTTACTGCAATTTTCAACTGCAATTTATATTGTATAAAATATAAAGTATAATTTTATACAATATATTGTAGTGCACTAAAACATCAGTTTTTTAGAGCTTTACATATGAAAACCTTTTTACGGTCACTTACTATTGTGACCGGTGGGATTAAATGGGTTAAGAATATATATATAAAATAATGTTTATATCAGGGTTTAAATATTGGTAGCAGGCTTGGAAAAAGGAGTTTTCTTTGAACATAAGAGTTCATATAATATCTGCATTATGCCTCTTGAAGTTGACAGTCAAGATTTGTAGGTGGTTAAAATGACCACTTGTTGAAAAGAAAAAAAAATCTTTTATTTTTCAGGCCCTATTTGGTACCCTATTCATGGAAGCTGCAAGAAAGATGTGTTGAACGGGAGAGTAGAAGAGACAAAATGTGAGAGAGAAGGTCTGCTGAATAAGGGAAGATGAATTACAGGAATGTGCACGCTGGCTCGGCTCGTTTAGGAGCTGATGTGTCGGGAAGCGGAGGATGGGTGTTAATAAGAAGCCTTATGTGGCTTTCTACGAACTGAAATGCTTCACAGCCACGGGAACAGGAGAGAGAGAGAGAAAAGAGAAAGGCAACACAACAAGAACCAGGCTGCCTGATCTCTGCTGAGTCATACAGATGGTACTTAAAAAGACATGACAAACAATGAAACATTAAAGTACACATATAGTAAGGTAAGGATAGTTTATTGCACTCTTTCTAGAACAATAGTTCTCAACTAGTGGGTCGTGACCAAAAATTGGGTCGCAGGTTTTTTCTGACAGTGTTATGAGCAGCAATGAAAAAAAAAGAAGAAGTTAAAATTAAAAAATAAAATGCAAGCCATAATCATTTAGGAAAACAAAATAAATAGGATACTTTAAATCTAATTTAAAAAGGTAATAGAAAACCCTTCCCATATCTTTTGTTGTTGATGTCTAAGGTTGTCCCTTCAATCAGAATCCAGTTAGTTATTCAGATACTCACTTTTCATGATCCAATGAAATTCTGATGCATTTATTATTCTTATTCATTCTAAAATACCTGTATTATAGCAGTTAGGGTTCAAGCTCAGTGTTTAAGCTTCATGAGTCTTCGTGTTTTCCTCTATGTGTTCTCATGGCTGAAGTACTTCTAACACTCACTGATCATTTGATTTTAGTATCTCAAGCTGCTGTTTCTTCCATTGCTCAAAACCAATCTCAAACTATGCAGCACGGAGGCAACATACCAGACTTCACACACAGTGAATGGAGAGCACTATGCTCTGTCACATTGGCAATGCTGTGTGGCTCTAGCTCTGAATTAATTAATTGTCTCTGTAGGAAAAGACCAAATGTCCTGCAGATCTCAAAGATAGCACACTGCATTACAGTACAATATTGGTAATAAATAAAAGCAGCTTCTAAATTGACTTTCGTATTTCATACTGTGCATCTGAGTTGGTTTTTGTCCGATGACTAACACCTCTATTGCTTCTTTCCCAACTGTCCTATCCTTATCAGCAGATACACTATGAGCCGTCCATTTTTTTCCCATCATCTCACTTAGTCTGCCATCCCTCCTCTTTCCCTCCCTCAACCTTGACAGGCTATAATCCCCATATTTTGTCTGAGCATATCACTTCTGCTACATTTGGCTGGGCTAATGCCCCGCTGCGGGGTCTCATGTGAGGGCTGAGAGTGGAGCAGGGCCCTCTCCGGCCGTTTACGTAGAGCTGCGAGTGCCATTGCGCCATCACTTTGCATTTAGATAACTGCTAGCACACCTAGTAAATCAGGCTGTGTGCATCCATGTCAGTCTTTCCAGCTGTAGGGGGCTGGGAGGAGGGAGGGGGGTGTCTCCACCTGACAGAAGCTCTCCATCAAATCAACATGTAGATCCACTCTTCAGGTTCTTTATTAGACACACACATCTGAGATATAGATGGGCCGGTAAGTTCAGGCAGAAAATGCAGTCATGCACATGCAAACGGGAAATTCACAACATCTTGAGATCTGCTGTCATGCATGTTTGTATGGTAAACATTCAGGTGCTCTTTCATTGCTCAGGAAACGTAATAGAATTGTTATGTTTTATTGAAGTTTCAACATTGTGTGAGATATTGCTTCCAATTCTTTAAAAGAAATTCAAATGAGAAAAATGTTGAAATAGTAGAAGTGTAGAGCAATAAAGTGAACATGGATAGCATAGGTCAGATCATTTAGACTTGGAAGATGTGAAAAGTTTATATTTAAATTAGTGGTGTCAAAATTAGCGCGTTAACGCATGCGATTAATTTTTTCAGTTTAACGCGTTAAAAATATTTAACGCAATTAACGCAGGGGCGGGGCTAGGGTTGGCCATCCCACTCACAACTGCTGTTTCTGTCATTGTTTCTCTTGACAAGAAGTGCATTTATTCAGTCGCATAACGTTTTTACGATCAAATCAAACGGGAGACGTTTCAGACGCGCGCTCCACTTCACTTCAGCGGCAGGCGCGAGTCAAACAAGCGCGGAAACTGTACTGTGCTCGGAGCACGCGCTCTTCAACTGCACGCACAAAGGTGCCGGCGCGCGCATAGCCTGTATCATTTCATATCAAAGCGCGAAATAAACTACGTGCATGCAATGACGTAGTCAGTGAAGTCATGAAGTTACCAAAAAACTGTGCATGCATGTAATATATTTTATATGAGTCACATTTAAGGACTTTTCTGAAATGGTTTTCAAAACTGTCCTAGAGCAGGCCAGCTCTGTCTCCCTCATCTAACACACACGAATCAACTCGTCAGCTCATTAATAGACTTTAAGACCTGTCAGAAAAGGTAGAAAGGGTTGAGAGAAAATACGATGCATCAGATTCGCGTCATGTTCAGCGGCAGCTCTTAAAGAAATAACAGCCAAAATAACCTAATAACCAGCTGCTGTGATGTCTATTAATCAAAGGACAAAGAAAAAAAGAGGAAAAAATAACTTATAGATTTAAGGATTCATTTATATTTAATTTAGAATTTAGTGTTTGATAACTTCAATTTCAATTTCTGTATTTCTACTGAAGGGCACAGTTAATATGACGTTTATTATAATGGGTTTATGTGAAGATTGTTTTAAGTTCACTTCAATTATAATTTATTTTTTTAAAGTCTAATGTTCAAATTGATAGCTCTCAATTATATTGTAATGTTGAATGGCTATAGTTAATGGTTAAATATGGAGGGCGGGGGGGCAATTTTATAGAGAAATCAGTAGTATTGACTTCATTGATACTGACCTTCAGTCATAAAAATAAAGATGCCATTAAACAAATATTTAAAAATATACTGTCTTTATGTTGTTTGTACATTAAATTGAAGATTGAATGTGAAATTATTGCTATATAAAATTATATTTGAAAACTTTAATGTTAGGTGGGATTAGTCGCAATTAATTTCAGAAAAATGTGCGATTAATTAGTTAATTTTTTTTAATCGATTGACAGCACTAATTTAAATCCATTTGGATGAATCTGAGCACAGTTTGAGACTGATGCGATCTCTTCCAAAACTCTATAGGAGGCACAGATGAGATTGCTGGGGTCTTTTTTTCTTCAGGAGGAACATCTGAGGAGCAGTGATCAGAAATTTTGGAGCTCATATTGAAATCTGTCTTAACAAATCTCAGCACAGATTGAGACAGTTGAGATTTCTTCTGAAACTCTAGAGAAGACACAAGTGAGATTACTGGAGTCCATTTTCTCAGGAGAAACATCTGAGGAGCATTGATCAGAAATGTTTGAGTTCATACTGTAATCTCTCTTGGCAAATCAGAGCACAGTTTGAGAAATTGAGATTTATTCAGAAACTAACATGAAACGTACAATTATATGGGATCTTTGTTCTCAGGAGAAACATCTGTAGAGCAATGATGAGAAAGCTTTGATTTCATAATGAATTCTATATTGCCATTTTTGAACAAGTTTGAAGCATTGTTAAAATCTTTTTTGATAGTCTATAGGAAATGTTTTGACGTTTGACTTCAATGAGACGTCATTGAGATTTCTTAATCTGAATTCCCTAGGGTCTTTTTTCTCAGTAGACCACTCTGAGAAACAGGAGACTAACAAAAGTTCCAATTTCCCCTCCATTTACTCATATTTCTATCTAGGAAAAACAGTTGAGATTGAACCAACTGAGGATTACTAATGAATGGACAGTCTATCTGTACCTTCTGATAAAATCACCTCACACTTACACTCTTAACAGTCAAAGATGAGGTAAGCATCTCTCCAACATTAAACATATCATTTTATGGTCACTCCTTCTCTCTGAGTACTCACCGTCACTGTTTCTGTGGCTAAAGTGCAACAGCTGGAGGGTAGAGCAGCGCTGTGGCTGGTTCGAGCGCTCCTCTAAACACATGGCAAAAATTCTTGTTAGATAAGCTTCCAGAAATAACAACGTACTACTGCAAGGACAAAGAAAGTCATGAGATCTGACAGGCAATGGGACTCTCCATCTTCCTCTTACCCTTTCTTTCTGTTCCTGTCTCTTCCTCTCGCTCTTGCTTTCAGGGATGGGTGCTCCCTGAGGGCTTCGCCAACCCTCCTTTCTCCTCACTCATTTACACCACTGCACTGATGCATGCTGGAACTGATAACACGGACACCTTCTCTTATCTTGTCTTACAGTAGTCTTTTGAGTAGGAGTCCTTTGTTACCGAACTGGCGAGGAGCAAAGGGATGTCACAGGTCTGTATGCGCTGCCAGAAAGTTGAAAGTTCTGGCAACTCTCAAGGAAAAAGATTTAGTACAATACAGAAGATTCAGTTGTTCTCAGTTGATCTAAAATATTAAAACACTTCGTTCTATCATTTAATAGACCCGAATGCATTTTTAAGATGCTTTCACCAAATGTTTGACAGCCGCCGGCGTGATGAATTTGATCGATGATGTGTTGGTGAGTATGTGCATCTTAAACTGTTATTATTCTTCATGCATTCAGCCCTCTTTCTCTCTGTATTTATAGCATAACAATGTCTCTGTCACAACTCAATAATTCATTTCCGTTCGTCAGAAACCAGTACAAGGTTGTTGCCGAGGGGACGTGTGTTCGTAAGTGCTGCCTTGGTGACAGTAAGAAGCAATGCATTACGCCAATAGATGGCCGAGAGAAACGGGAAACGATGTCCGGCTCCTGCAGACACTAGGAACGCTTCATGGTCCGGTGATGAATCGCAAATAGAGGATCAGAGTCTGGCACATGAAAGTGATTGGGAGGAGGGAAGGAGGGGGAAAGAGACACAAAGAGAGCGAGAGAGATTCCCTTTACGCTCACTGTGTCAGGCCTCAGTCTTTGACTTCGGTCGGGACTAATGATCGGTCTGATATGGGCAAGTAATTGGTGTCTAGGGATGTTAGACTACAATGTCTTATACATAACGTAATAGGCAGCCCTGTATAGGGTGCAATATTTAGTCAGGAAGGCGATGCACGCATACCGTGAAAGGCAATTAAAACTAAGAAAGTGACATTCGGGTGATGCACTGCCCAATTACGAGGGCAGGACTGGGCAAGCAATTACAATCGTTTTGGCAGAAGCATATGTAGTCTTTTTCTCTGCTTAAGTTTGATGATGAAATTGCTGGTGTTTTGTACAAATATGGAAAGTCATGAACTAATATCTGAAGTTGTTGAGTTCGTTATCACATCTTAGTGCAAAGGGTAAAATGGTTGCAGTCTACAACCCTTCATGCCTTTAAAACATTACTGACCAACTGGCAAACTTTTGCTCGTTTCGAATGTCAGATCCTCCATCTGTGTGTGAAGGGTCAATTGATGGGTATGTTCACACACAACTTGGTTCAGACTCGCTTAAAGTGTTAGTTCACCCAAAAATTAAAATTCTGTCATTAATTACTCACCCTCAGGTCATTCCAAACCTGTAAGACCTTCGTTCATCTTCAGAACACAAATGAAGATATTTTTGATGAAATCCGAGAGTTTTCTGACCCTCCATAGACAGCAACGTGACAACCATCTTCAAGTTAGTAAGGACATTGTTAAAATAGTCATCAGTGACATCAGTGGTTTAACCTTAATTTTATGAAGCTACGAGAATACTTTTTGTGCGCAAAGAAAACAAAAATAACGACTTTATTCAATAATTTCTTCTCTTCCATGTCAGTCTTCAAAATGCGTTCACGAGAGTACAACAAAGCATGCGTGTGGTGCTGCTGACGCAGGAGCCGGAGATGGACGTTCTACGTTACTGTCTATGCAGTGTCAGAACGCTCATAGACTTCATCAAAAACATCTTCATTTGTGTTCTGAAGATGAACAAAGGTCTTATGAGTTTGAAACAACATGAGGGTGAGTAATTAATAACAGAATTTTTTACATTTTGGAGTGAACTATCCCTTTAAAGTTAAAAATTATTTCATCATTTTCTTACCATTTAAACCTGTAGTTCTAAATTTTGCATTTTTTATAAGATTTTTTTTTGTAAACAACAACAACAACAAGACTGAGACAAAATATCTTGTTTTGTGTTGCACAGATAAAGAAAGCCAAACAGGTTTGGAACAACATGATGTTGAATAAATTGACAGAATTTAAATGTTTTGGTGAACTGTCTCTCACAACTGCATTTTTCGTTTAGTTATTCACACAAACTGCATTGGAACCACTTCTGTAAACTGCATGAACAGGACAACTCTAGAGTCACACCTACAGTTGTGAATTGCAAACTCTTGAGTGTATGAATGCAGCCACTTTGTGTGTGCGATCTCTGTGTGATCATATTGCAAAGCGAGGTCATTTGTTGTATTTGCTGACCGTCTAAATTTGAGACTTTTCATCACATATTATTGTAACATAATCAGCATGTCTTCGAGTTGCATTACATGCTTTATTCCTAGCTTCCGTATCAATAATATTGACTTTCGTATGAAGAGCAGGAAATATAGAAAAAAATCAGATATATAAAATGAGCTATTTATATATGAAGTTTGATATATCGGTTTTTACATAATGACTTGATGCTCAGTGTAAAGAAGGACATCAAGTCTCTGTACATCACTAATGTAACATACATCCATTAAACAAAAACACACTTAGTCTAACCTCTAATTACCCAGCCAGGGAGGAACAAAAACGAAGCTTATTTCTGGATGCAGACACCAGACAGTGTCCCCATGCCCAAGCTCCTTTGCTCTCTGCTCCTTACTCTCCTCGCTCCGATCATTTAGTGAGTTAGACAGACCTAATTCACACAGAACTGCAGCGTGAGCAAAGAAGTAAAAGCGTGTCTGTGATGCTCCACATGATCAAAAAAAAAGCGTTAAAGAATAGAGGGAAAAAAACACACTCGTTTCCGACAGTTACTCCTACTTGCCCCAGCCGCACATCACAGGGGTGCAGAAGCAGCCGGTCCTGTCTATTCTTTTTGATTTGTGCCAGAGAAAAAGAAAGTGTTTGTCCCTAATTAGCTTCCCCTGCTCCCGCTTCCACACAAGATTTTAATTATGATTGGGTGTTGCGGTGGATGTGAAAGAGATGCATGGCTGA
>JAFVLL020030201.1:0-23282 GCA_021397915.2 Tor tambroides | reverse complement strand
TGCATTCAGAGTTGTTTACGCTGTTAAAGAGTTGGATTCTCATGCTAAGCATGGACAAAGTTTCAAAAAACAATTTGGACGTATAACGGAGTATTTCTGTGCCAGCAATCTTACTTCCGGGTTCGTACAAGTTTCGGAGATTTTTTTTTTTTTTCGATCGTGGCTCTTGATGACGTAAACGAGGGTGGAACTCCTTATATGGGCATTTCTCGCTCGTGAAGAATCACTCTAAAGAAGTGTGTTTTTGGTTGTGAGGGAAAGTTAACCTTGCTCATCTTCCCGATGAACCCAGCGTTACGTAAACAGTGGATGCAGTTTGTTTTTTCGGGGCAGCAATGGAGTTTCTCAGGTGTGTTTGTTGACGAACGTTTTATAAACAAGGCCCAGTTCCACCCTGGATTTGCACATCATTTGATACTGAAAGATGAAGCAGTCCCAGCTATAAAAGATCCCGGTCATGATTCAGAACTGCAGATGGTAAGAGAAAAGGCATCAAATGTCTGTGTTTTTTTTTTGGTGATCTGCGCTCAAGTGCTCGTCACTCTTTAGCTCCGCCCATGGCACGCCTCCAGGAGCTCGACTTTTTTCGGAGAGAATCATAAAGCTGCATCTTTCTTTTATAAATATGATAAAACTAAAGACTTTTTGGAGATATGAAGGATGCAATACTACTCTATAGGTACTCAAGATTAACATGAGATTGGGTGAAACTGTGTGTGTTATGCCCCCTTTAAGAGTTACTAGATAAACAGATTAAACAGTTCTGATTTACTAGATCTACATATGTAGACTTACTAGGGTGTTCAGGGTTTCTAGACAAACAGATCAACTAGTTATGGTTTACTAGATCTAGATCTGTAGATTTACTAGGTTGTTCTGGGTTTCTAGAGAGACTAATTTACTAGTTCTAAGTTACTAGAGTTGTAGATTTAGATCTGGGTTACTAGAAAAAATTACTAGATTTGATTTACTAGATCTGTAGATTTAATATTTTGTTTTGGGTGACTATACTAACAAATTGTCTAGTTCTGATTTACTGGCTCTTGACCTGTAGATTTACTAGGGTGTTCTGGGTTATTAGACAAACAGATTAACTAGTCCCGGTTTAATAGATCTAGATCTGTAGATTTACTATATATAGACAGCTTTATTAGTTCTGATTTACTAGATCTAATTCTGTACACTTACTCGGGTGTTCTGGGTTATTAGACAAACAGATTAACTAGTTCTGGTTTACTAGATCTAGATCTGTAGATTTACTAGGGTGTTCTGGGTTGCTAGACATATTTACTAGATTCAATGCTCTAGATCTGTAGATGTACTATTTTGTTTTGGGTTACTAGACAAACAAATTAACTAGTTCTGATTTACTAGATCTTGAGCTGTTGGTTTAAAATTTCCAGTTGAATCCTGACTTACAACCAACCACCCTGGACTTCCTTTTAAAGTAGTATTGTGATGGTACGATGGTATAGTGATTGTATGAGTTTGTAGTACCAATACCATGGTACTTTGATATAAACCATGGTACTGAATAATTATTTGCCATGGATTTTCATGGTGTTCACTGATAACTGAAAAGAATTCTATGGTATAACCATGGTACATGTCCAAAACACAATGGTACTACAATGGTCAGGTGAATATTTATATCTATGATTTAAGCTTTTTAAAATCACACTGCAAGAAACAATTTGCAGAACACACAGATATAAATACTTTGATAATTATACAGAGATAGCCTGCTTAAGCACTTCTTAATCATATTTGTCTTATGCGTGTCTGCTGAGAGCAGCTGTCGTGGAGCACCAGCCAAGAATATTTCAGATTATGTTGACTGTTGGTTTGATTCTCACTGTACTTTGCTAGGTTGGCATGTGATTAACAGTTAACTGTGAATTCATGCATGATTTTATTATAAGATGCACAAGCAAAGTGTCAGAAATAATCAGATTTGACAATTCTTGATTGCCATCAGTGCATTTAGGCCGAGATCAGATTTTTGTAATTCATTTTGATAGACGGGTTGGTGGATGTTCATGAAAGTTCACTTTGCTTTAGTTGGATTGTTTAGCCCAAGCAGCAAAAACACATCCAGATTGACCTGTCAAAGCCTTTCTTGATGTTTGAGTAGATTAAATGGTTAAAAGCCTGTCAACTAGGCTTAACTAGGTTTTCAGATTGAACTGTGAAGTTATTTTCTACAGAATTTATGCTTGCTGGATCCTGAACTTGAACATGAGACATCCGAGGATGAGTCTCTTTGCCGAATGTACACTTCACAGAAGCGCTTTAGAGGTGGCATTTAGGTGTCTGTGACACAGACTGTTTACCCTTCTGGGGTTGAAGCCCGCATCGGTGCGGTCTGTCTTGTTTTTTCTTGATGACTGTGAAAAGAACTAAAAATACTCTGTCATTTCTGATTGTACAGATAAGAATGAGATATCGTTTGAAACGTCAAAGGGTCTAATTTTATTTGTGTATAGTCATAATAACAACAAAATAATGTGCTGTACAAACAGGGTGCACTCTCTGCCGTCTCGGTCTCTGTCAGATTTCATCACAGACATGTCAATAAAACAACCTGAATCTCGGCGAATACTTGCCTCACAGCCATGTGTAAATATATGGACATTCATGCTGCTCACATATTATTGTAGCCCAGTTTGTGCTGATTACAGTGTAATAATCGGATTTTAGTCATTAATATGTTGAAAAAAAAAACACGTCTGGGCATATCAAAACTTCTCCAGGGCCCCAAAACCCCCTCAGACTCCAGAGAGTTAATGCTGCTCAGAGGTGGCTTCTGTGCCACCTTTGCACTGTAAATTTGGAGGTTTAAAGTGTGTAATTTCTGCAACCTACCACTACCGTATAGTATATAGATACAGTATAGGACAACTATATAGCCCCACCCCAACATTTCTGTCTTCATCACACTGTACACCACTGTTAGAGGGTCTCCTTGTCTTGATATTTATGTAAGCTTGTGGGTGTGTTTCTGTTCATGTGTGTTTGTGGCTGTGCGCTTCACACTTTCAGTTTCCTTCAATATGGTTTCACCGCGATGACAGGTCTTCTCATCGCCAGTGACTGGTAAACACTGTGTGACGACTGGGTCTCCCTCCCTTTTGTGATGCTGTTTCCATTCATTTATCCAGGTTCTTTCAAATGATTTATTGTCATCCATCTGGTAAACTGCTCACTTATATTCATGGGATGGAGTTGAACTTATTTAGGTTACTGAAATGAAGATGCTATTATTGCTTTATATAATTTGCATAGATTTGTCTATCCATAGATGACCTAATACATTTGGAAACTGTATCCCAATGCAATGTGTTTGACCATCCATTTCCAGTGTAATAGATGAACCAGAAGTAAAATCAACCTTTGAGCCTTTGTATGAGATTGAGAAGTTCTAGAGTCAAAGTTCATTCACACCAAGAACGATAACTACATTAGCATCCATACCAACAAACGATATAACGTTCTGTTTATTATAAATAAAAAAAAGTAGTCATTTGCCACTTTAAATGCTCAAGCTCTCTAAAGTCAGATGGATTTTGATTGGCATCTAGAAAAGAATCCTTCTGAAAGTGATTTCAGTGATATTTTGTGTATTGTGATTGCTGTGGTACGGGCTTCCCTGTTCTCATAGAAATAGAATGACTATAGTTATAGCTAATACCGTTTTAATTAGCTATACCTTTATAGTTATAGTTATTGTCCTTGGTAATAAGTGGGCCTTTAGATCTGAAAGTTCAGATTTGAACAATGCTGAGTGTGCCGTGAAAATGTGGTTGGTTAAACTGAAAACTGGAGAAAAAGGTCAGCCGTTATCTTGATGTGTTACACAAACCGCACACTTTTCCATTGCATTATATGGGCTGGTATTTCATTGGAGCAGACTTTCAACATGTCAGTGTTGCTTTAAATCAGTTGAGGTTTGTGTGAGATGTTTTTAGATTTGATAAGGGGGATGTTGTTCGCTGACAGGATGCTCGCTGCTCTCGCTTCTTGCTGCTTTTTATGTCTCTATAAGTAGCAATTTGATTGTACACCTCAGAAATGTTTTTATTTTTCACAAGATTTGTTCTCTGAAGACATAGGTTGAGTCTGGGTAAGTTAGACACTTAAAATGTTTGTTTCATTCTCATTTGTAGTTGTTCAAAGGTTTCATGAGGTCATCTAATGTTAATGTGAAGAGATGAAATAGCATTTGATTACTTGAGATTGTTGTTGCATTTTCTCGTGAAGTGCAGATGCAGTGCCGTGATTGAAAGGCTGCTAGTTTAATGAGGTCTCGCTGTGAAGTCTGTCCGTCAGATCTCACCAGTGACATCAAGATACGCTCTTCCCATTGATCTTTAAATGAACAGTTTACCCAAACGTGAGAATTGTCAACGTTTATAGGCCCCTGTGATTTCCATGATGTGAAAAACAATCATGAATGCGAAGAATCTACAGAATGTCACAGAATTTGGCAAAGAGTAGAGCTGTACAGTTAATCCAATCACAATATGGACTAATGTCTGTGAATATTAAAAAAAGACAAGCTGTTTCGATATGAATACACACAGAAGCTTGAAGTTCTTCACAGCAGCCTGTTAAAATAAAAGTTCGGCTTAACTTGAACTTGGCTATTGTACAGTTGTATGTATCTCTCAAACATAATAACATTATTAAAACCTTATTTAATGAATATCACAAAGTTTTTCTTCTTTGTTTTATTACAGTAAACCTCTGTTGTGCAGTGCTTTGTTTGCCAGAAAATAAAAGGAATTATGTTTTATCCAGAAATTTTTTTTATCAGATATCAAACAATTTCTGAAAAAATAAAACATTTCATAGGGCCTTATTTTTGTAAAAAAAAAAAAAAAAAAAAAACTAATAAAAAATATTAAATTGTTAATGTTTAATGAATTCAATTGCTTAGGTATTGTTGATTATTAAATATAATCAACAATTGAAATGGAAAAAAATGTACTCACTTACATGTTGTTGCAAACAGTGATTTTAGGATGCACAAAATGTTGGGACAAAATTTTGATCCAGATTGGAATTAATGGCTGGAGATTCTAGGGATAATCTGATATTCTGTTTGGCCAGTACTTCAGATCTTTACTTGGGTAAAATGTCCTGTGGTTCACTTTGGGTCACATGTCCTGTGGTGTGGCGTGCAATGAACCTCCACCAGCATTTCAGTTCTTCAGAGTTAATCAGAAACATGGGTTTTTAGTATTTTCATCAACTGATCGATCTCATCAGATCTTTCTCTGAAAAACCAGCAGTTATGACTCATGAGAAAACATCTGTATTGCTCTGCTCGAGATGTTTAAATCTACATCTGCAGTGCTAAATATGTGAGTTCGTCCTTAAATCTGCCACTGCCATTTCTAAATCACGTTTAAGCAATCGTTTGGTTCAACATCCTGCGTTTCTGCTTTTGTGAACTCTAGCGTGAGCCTCACGTCTATACTCTCCACCAACGCCCCACTTACCGCCAGATTGCACATTTTGCTTAGTAGTTAATTGACTCAGCAGCGCTTTGAATAATTCATCTTTCTCTCTGGTGAGTCACATTTCTACTGCTGGCTGTGATGTGATAGATGCTCTTTTCAACTAGAGGTTGCTCTGACTCATTTTAACTAGTCAACTAGTTGTTCAGAAAAGTCATTGACTCGTTGACGGCTCAATGTTTAATCTATGTAAATGACTTCAGATTTTGTGTGCAGCTTCACCAGTGTTTGATGTTAACTTTAAGTACTTCTATACTCCAAATTAACTTACTTTTGAACATTTTAGAAAACAAATTCACTGTATTTTCTTGTATAATTGCAAATATGTTTAACTCTTACAAGTCGCTATGTAGGGATGGGCGATAATATCGCGCGATATGCATGCGCATCTCGTCAGTAAAGCCGGTTCCTTGATTAGCGCTAAATCTCCATCACCTGTTTTCAAATGGAGCGGCGTTTAATACGGAGCCGTAGCTGGACAAGCTACGCACATTGCGTTCATTATCGAAGGCGAATTCATCTGCGATAGTAACGCGATATTGCGTAGCTTCTCAGTGATCTACGGCTCTGTGTATTAACTGCCGCTCCATTTGAAAACAGGTGATGGAGATTTAGCGCTAATCAAGGAACCGGCTTTACTGACGAGATGCGCATGCATATCGCGCGATATTATCACCCATCCCTATCGCTATGCCAAGGTATTGTCACTGGGAGTCAGTTTATGGTCAGAAGAACCGATTGTGGTACAGATTTTACCGCCATACTGTGTATAGTGTGTTTACATCATACTGCTCAGCCCTCATCTGAAATCATCTGACAGACATGTAAACGTGTGTGTGTACATGTTTGTTTGGCTGGCATCTCTAGGTTGTTTAGTCTTACTTCTGCAGTTCTTCATCCTGGTTCCTGGAGGAATGTGGAACTCAAAATTCTCCTCATGATGTTCATCATAAAAGCAAAGACCAAATTAGATCAGTCACTCACAATTATGACCAGAAAAAACATTACACAACAGTCATCTTCTGTAAAAACGGGCCATCACGGGGCACAAATTTACAAATTTATCTACCTTGAGAAGCAGATTTATGCAACTTTACAGATCACTGAATATTCGGGCTGCATAGTCAATTAATTGAATTATATATATTCAGTTACAGTTTCAGTGCTGGGCATTCGAAAAATGTTTGATAATGTGTATGCAAAAAAAAGCGGAACGAAACAGCGCTAACGGCACCACGAGCCATTTATCTGCTCGGATCAAAGTGAAAGCTGCCACGCAGAAACAGAAAGACAGTCGTGGATAGGGATGGGTACCGAGAACCAGTATTTTAAGCTTCAGGACAAACAATACTGTTAACGAAACTTGCGTTGTTTTATCTCCGTATACTTATATGTTAATGGCGAATTAGAAGCTGCTGCTTGTCATTTTCCTTCACTGAATGATGTGGCCGACGTTTGCTTGACGTGTGTTTGATATCCATGCGCATGTGTGCAGTGTGTGTTTGCGTGCAATCAGTCATTCGCCGCAAGAGTGAAACGTTCGAAAGTTCGGGCTCACGTACTGTAGGGGTGCGTGATATTACGATTTTGATCGTGGATGATAAAAATGTCTCCACGATCTGCTTTTGAAGAAATATTGTAGTATCGTGCTATTCACATTCTGTCAGCTGCAACGCCACATGCATTCACATCAGTGTTAACTCAGCGGTAGAGTTACTCTCACGGGACACTTATTCGCAATCACAAAAGTACATTATTTGTAGAGGTCGACCGATATGGGTTTTTCTCCGGCCGATGCCGATATTTAGAAATCAAGGCAGCCAATATATGATGCCGATTTTTCCCTTTCTTTTTTTTTTCTCCCTTCATCTCAGGGATGTTCATTTTAACCGGTTAACCGTTAACCGACCATAAGAATTTTGACCTATTAATACAATCAGTTAAAGGGTTTAAAAAGTCTTTTTTTCAGTAATTTATCAATATTTAAAAAGGTTTGCTGCATGGTTAAAATATACTATGCGTATAAAAAAATTGCATAAATAAAATTTTTTTTAGAGAGAGAGAGAAGTCGCGTATAAGTTGCATTTTATTATTTCATTCAGAAATAGGCCTAATGCTGACGCGAAATGTTTACAAACATTATAATAAACACTGTAAACATAGCTAGGCTATTTTAGTTCCCCTCACTCCACAACAAATTCTTTCAATTAACAGTATTTAGAAAAGTACAAGAATTAAAAATATAAGAAACTAGCTATAAACGACAAGCCAAAAAGAATTTTAGGCTAAAACGAAACTGAAACCAAATGTTTCCGTATTCGCGATGTATTTGAATGCCAAAATATTATGTACTTCACAGAATTACTGAATTTCACAAGAAAGATTTGTTTATTTTTTATAAAGAACTGTATTTCTTTAGTCAATTATTAAAGTATTACATGTTACATGGGCTGATTTATTCATTTTTAAGTATTTGGGATTTTAAGAACAAGTGGGAAATGTGCTGAATGTTTCATTTCATCCAAGTGAAATTAGCAAGCAGTTAGACTTAATTTACATTCGTTTTAAACGCAGAGCCAGGCGCGAGTTGACACAGGTTGCGCGCGTGCGTCAGGCCTCGTCCATATTGCCAGATGCGCTCGTGAGAGACTTGCGGAGCAGAACCGGGCGCGAGACCGTGAGTATAAAAGAGCATTACGAGACAGGCTGCGTGTGTGCGGCTCGTCCGTGAGACGCGGGAGATGCGCAGCGTGAGGCAGAGCGGAGCGAGTATGATGGGAAGCATTCAGAGACACTGGCTGTGTGCGCGGTCTTCTGAATTAGCGAACATACAATACAAACTTATTTCAAATTAATCTGTTGGGGAGATAAAATGTGTAAGATAATGTTCATGTAGCCTACCAATAAAAACATCTAAAAATTTATCTTTTATTCTCCAGTAATGAAAGCAGAACCGAGCTCTTGATATGCGTTGAGCTCTTGCAAATGACCTTTTTTGTTTGTTTTCTGTCATTTCGAGGCTGAAGTTACATACGTTTTTCTTTAGTTTTAATTTGCCTAACTTTCGATCTGACCCTTTTTAAATGGTGGGTGTTTACGCAGTTGGCTAGAGCAGTGCTGATCGGGGAGAACGGAGGTGCGCTCACTCTATTGGTTAGTAAGACTGTCACTCAAGGCTGGCAGTCATGCATATCCTCTGGAACAGAGTAATATCGCGTCCACATCACAGACTTTGCGATTAGCAGATCGCAACGTCTCAAATCGCAATTGCGATTCGATTTCAATTAATCGCACAGCCCTACCAGGTAGTTCTCTCTTCAAAAAGTTAGCAGGCAGAGGGGGACATCACAGGGTTATCCGTTGTGCCAATGGAATGGCAATCTGCTTGCCGCGCGAGGCAGCGTCACGTGTTGCTTGCAGACGCGCCTGTATATTAATCGGCCTAATTTGCAGCACAATCGGCCGATGCCGATTAATTTAAAAAAATGCCAAAAATCGGCCGATTAATCGGCCGGCCGATCAATCGGTCGACCTCTAATTATTTGCATGCGCTTTAAAGCCTTGCCGGTTAAAAGTTTCATTCATGTGCTGTTCTAACGTGTGCTTTTTCTGAGCCCGTACACCCGAAGCGTGTGCACTAAAAAGCCTGTTAAACAGCGCGTGATTACTGAACTAAAGTTATCTTTTGCGCTAATATTGTCAAAACACACAAGCTTTATATATATATATATAATTATTTCTGTTGGCAAAATAGAGCAAAAACAGGCAATATAGTGTCTTAAACGTAAGTCTCTTAATATTAAGTTCTTGTTTATTGAACTGTTGTATAAAATCACATTTGTAATCATGCTGATTTTTGGAGCAAAAAAAAAAAAACGGCGGTCGATCTTCGTGTGATATTGTTTAACTAGGCTATATAAAGATATATAAATATACATTTTCTGCCCCCAAATCTTGAATTTTCTGATCGTTCTTCATGCATTTTAATACTCACGCAGTCAAAGAACGCACTCGCACATGCGCTAGTCTAGACTTCTTTACGTAATGAATGCGTGCACTCTGTAGGTGTGTTTTGTTTGATTCTTGCAATATACTGTCAAATCGCACAACGTTAAAACAACACCACGAGCATTATCCCCAAACGATATATATCGCACACCCAGTGTTTTTTCCCATGACTTGGACTCTATTTGTGGCGGATATATGCAAATTCATTCTCTGCCAGCAGTGAGGCGCTTTAGAGCACGGAGAAATAGCGGTTTCCCTGCAAGGTACATAAATTAGTGTTCCACTCACAAACGCTGCTTTATCAGACATTACATGCAAGATGAAATGAAAATGACATCCAAAATTTTCTGAAGACAGTCGGTTTCCTTCAGAAATACAGTGATATAAAGACACCCGCACCATGTTTCGATTTTGAAACGTGCAGTGCTTGTTTATTCAACGAAGTCAAAGCTTTTTGAAATAAATCTATTTGTGGCGGTCAGTTTTGATATTGTGGCGGGCCGCCACAAATAAATCAATGTATGGGAAACACTGGCACACCCCTAATCACAAATAAAGGCAGTTATTATTGTTTTTGGTATTTACATTTTCAAGTTACTTGTCCGATTGGGCAAGTAAATTTCTCTTTCACTTGCCTGTCCAAAACATTCACTTGTCCCGGACAAGCGTTAATGTCGAGGGTTTTTTTCTTTTTCCCAATGGAAGTTGTGGTTCTCTCATGATTCTAAAGAAAAAACATTAGACAACAATATCACATGTAATTTATGAATGAATGATTCAATGACTCACTCAAGATGTACTTGTTTCATTACTGGATGAATGAGCGTTCTTGAACAAATCTCTTGTATGATTCAAAGACAAATACATTTTAACAGCCCCTTTTCGCCACCTACTGGCGTAACAATGTAATCGACAAATCTTCATTTGAAGTGTCAAATTACTTTAAAAAGGTGATTTACTCTATTTAAATCACTACCATACATATCAGAGTTTATATCTGAACTAAAAACTTTTATCCCAGTACTTCTGTGATTTGAGTGTTTGTAAAACAGAAATAATGATACTGTGTGGTTGAAAAGACTGTGAGGCTGTTTCATTCATGACAGATGACAGCTGCTCTCTTTAGGTCAATGTCAGTGTGAACTGTGAACGCAAATTTAAGTGTTCAAATCACACTGATGTGATCATACGCTGCACGGATGAACCAAGTGATCACAACGTTGTGATCGCACACATCAAAGGTTGAGGAATGAAACAGACGAATCATTGTAATTTAGGAATAGAATCACGATGGTGTTTGAATCGTGTTCAGGATCTTTAACAATCTATTAAATTAAAGTGCTTTGTCATGTTGGTGGTGACACCTCTCTTGCAACATAGCTATCACAGATATTATCCAGGAAATGACACACAGTATTAAGATTCATTCTGTTCAACTTTTGAACGGGGTCATTTTTATAAATTCAGTTATTATTTTGTCTTGTGGAGAATATCTAAACATCTGTTATGTGAAATGGCTTAATCAGGACAGTATTGAATAAACAATAACATGCAATTTTCATGATCTCTCTTATTTTTGTTGAAATTGTTAACATTTTTCAGGGCTCGACATTAACGCTTGTCCGCTTGTCCGGGACAAGTGAATGTTTTGGACGGGCAAGTGAAAGAGAAATTTACTTGCCCAATCGGACAAGTAACTTGAAAAAGTTAATACCAAAAACAATAATAACTGCCTTTATTTATGAAATAGCCTTTGTTACAGGGGTGTGCGATATATATCGTTTGCGATACTTTCGTAATTGTTGTTTTAACGAGTGTATTGCAAGAATCAATCAAAACACACCTACAGAGTGCACGCGTAAAGTCGTCTAGGTTAGACTAGCTCGCGTGCGAGTATGTTCTTTCACTGCATGATTCAGTATTACAATGCATGAAGAATGATCAGAAAATTCAAGATGGGAGCAGAAAATGTATATATTTATATAATTTCATATAGTTTCACATGAAGATCGAGCGCCGTTTTTTTTTTTTTGCTCCAGAAAAAAAAACAAAAAAACATCATGATTACATGTGTGATTTTATAACAGTTCAATAAACAAGAAGTTAACATTAAGAGACTTTTTTTAAGTCTGGTTTAAGTCTGGCAATATGGTTTTAGACACCATATTGCCTGTTTTTGCGCTATTTCAACAACAAAAATAATTCCAAACACAGCCACTGCACTGTTTTGCGTCGCTGAGCAACATGATGGTGATTCGTTCCTGAATGAATCAACCGTTTAAATGATTCGGTTCAGTCGCAATGACTCACTTCTTAACAGTGACTTGATGCCACCTACTGGTGGTTTTAATTTCACATTTATAGTATTTTTTTTATTTTTTAAATAATTTCAAATATCAGTTTTCAACGTTTTATGAATCAAAACATTATTTATTCATTTTTGTAACAGCAGATTAAAGCATGTCCCTCAGAGCTGCATTAACAGTGGGTAAATATATCTATTCCACTTCAGATGCAGTTTCTGTGTTTCCTCTACATTGCAAAGATGAATTTTGTTGATACTGATTTCATTTGTTTGGTAACAGCCCAAATGTTTTATTATACTAATTGTCTGATTAAATTGAACTCTAATTAAAAATTTAAAAATTTAAGTTATATATTAAAAAAAAGAAGTAAATATTAGCATTTTATTCTTAATATAAAATAATTGCATTTGTAATTAATACTCCCTTTTTATTTTAAAATATAATAGTATTTTCACACTTTATTATTTTTTAAATTATTTTATTTAAAAAAAAATCTAACTAAAAAAACTAAGCGTGTTTTGTATAACCACAATAAATAATTATATTTATAACTCAATTTAAAAAAAAAATTCTCTCCGGGCAAGTAACTTTTATACTCGGACAAGTAAATGACAAATTTACTTGTCCGAAGGACAACCACATGAGAATGCTTAATGTCAAGCCCTGTTTTTCATATTCTGCAAGGGGCATGTAAATTTATGAGCACAACTGTATATGTGTGTGCGTGTGTGTATATATATATACGCATGCATGCATGCATACATACACATTCACATTCATTTTATATTTATTTATATATTTATAAGTCAGCGAGTAATCCTGATCTCAATATTGATGAAAATCATGATTATGATTGTCATAATCGAGCAGCCCTATGGAACATACTCATTTTTAGTGCAAAAATATGATGTTTACATTTCTTTGAAACTACATGCAATCTAAGGGTTGAGTTGTTTTCTGCATGCTGCACAAGCTTTAACTTTTCTTGTAATGTTTTGATCTAATCCTCGACATCAGATCTGTACAGTCTGAGTTCACGTACAAAACACTGCAAGCAAAAACAAGATCTGCTTTTTGACCTTTTTTTGCAACAGAAAGAAAATGACACTTCTGCAAACCCACCGTAGTTATTCTGCGACCGGCTCGAGTTTACAGTGCTGACGCTAACATGTGTGACTTCCTGTGCTGCATGCGTGTCAGAGCGATGGAAATGGGGTGAGAACGTGTTAATTAGATGCTGCCCAGTTTTCCTGCCAGGCTCATAAAAACATATGATCCGCGGCAGTCTCTCGACTAATGAACTAGTGTTAAAATGACTCAAACCCAGATAATGAACTGAGAAAAACACCAAAAAGTCTGTTCTTTGAAAACATGTGCATTTGAAGTCTTGAACATCAAATGTAGTATGTGCAATAGTGTGTGCAATTACAATTGTTAGTACGGCAGCGTACTGACAATTGAAAGCTTCAATCAAACCTGATCTTGAATTGTTTGCCACACACTTGTCCCAGCATTTCTTGTTAGTGATGCACCGATCTTGATTTTTCATGGCCAATTTTGAATGCACGTTTTACAAGCAAATGGGCTGATTCCAAAACAGTTTTTTTTTTTAAATTTTTTTTTTTTAATGATTTTAAGCAACAGATGAGTATGAGTATATGAAAAAGATGTTTATTTGCTCTAAGTGGAAGCAAATTAGGTTTGTTCACAATCTTTAAGCCCCTGGGGTCTGAGTGTGTTTTGGGGGCCTGGAGAAGTTTTGACATGCGCTGACATTTGTGCTTTTTTCAGTTGCTTATAAACGTATAAATGGCTAAAGACTAATAACACTGTAAACAGCACAAACTGGGCTACAATAATATGTGAGCAGCATTTATGTACATGATTGTGTTTTTGAGAAAGCAACGTTTATGCGTGGTTAGTGAAAAACTAAAATTTTGAAGTCACTGAAATAAGGCCATAAAAAACATACAGAGCATTTGTTCACAAGACTTTTGAGAACTGGATCTTGTCGTCTAGAGTTTTTGCTTCAAAATAATGTGAAAATCATCTTGTTTACTCGCTCACAGAAAACAATATATTGATTTAAATTTTATAAGACACTTTTTGAGTAGAAAGGGTCTATGCGAGAAGGCGTGAACTGTCATTATTAATGCAGTGATTTACACCTGAGAAGACAAAGGCCCGCATAATGAGCTTCATAATGAGCCATTCAGGCAGGTATGTGACTGAGAGGGAAGAGTTACAAGAATGTGAGGACAAAATAAATGTATATATTTTTTGTTTGTAGTTTATTTAGAATATATTTAGCTATCACACAAAATAACTTGAGATTCACTTGCGAGTGCAGTTAAACAGTTTATTAGGAACAATCAAAGCTGACTTTTTAGCATCATTACTCTAGTCACATGATCCTTCAGAACATTTTGAAATTCTGGGTTATTTCTCAGCAGATCTTCTTCCAGAAACTGAAAGTAGCCGGGATGAACTTGTTTGTTTGCGCGGAGGCGATGTGGGCGTTTACATTCGCACGCGCCTCACGTGGATATTTGAATCTGAAAAGCGCGATCGGCGCGTGGGCGTGACCGCATTAGATATAATGAGTTGAGACGGGAAAACTGGACATCGCGTTGGTTTCATACAGATTACTTTATCACAGAATATTTGTTTTAGACGTGACTTGCTTCATTTAAAAGTAGACATTTCAAGCTTTCTATACATATATTTCACGTATTTGAGGCAGTATTCGCGGAGATTCATGTTTTCATTTACGTGTCTGTGAAGAGAGGTGACAGAGATAGAGCCAGCAGAGAACGCACCCTGTTTGTTTTATTAATTTTAGAAAAGCACATTGTTTCATTGTTATTATGACTATACAGAAATAAAAGTAGACCCCTTGCAGTTTCAAATGATACCTTATTCTTATCTGTACGATCAAAACTGACAGAGTATTTTTAGTTCTTTTCGCGGTCATAAAGAAAATACCAGACAGCCCCGCTGCGGGCTTCGACCCCAGGGGGTTAAATCAAAATACAACTTTATGCATAGTGCAAGTGTATGCTTTAATTAAATTAGATTATTTATAATGAATCATAATTTGTGCTTTGATGCTTTGTTTGAGAATGTGCCGCCACGTGTCTTGTGCATCAAATGTATTTCCATTAAAATCTTCAGTGTCCATCCACTCCAGTTCCCCTGATATCAGCGCTGCTGTTCATATTTTGTGGAGTTGACTAGAATGGCAAACAGAGCTGATAGGAAACACAACCCGCTCCTGTAAATGGTGCCCCCCCCCTTCCAGAGAGTCTATTAGCGCTTTGAGAAGCCCAGATCTTGGGTCACATGAAATTTGGGAAATTCTGATCCATTGTGACCTCTTGGAAAACACTGTAAATAAGACTTGAGAAGGGCAGCAGGGTCTGAATCATTACAGTCATGAGACTATTGCTGCGTCCGAAGCCAAATACTGTGTAGTAGCTACTACGTTTGGTTTGAATCTTGCTTTGTAACTGTAAAAAATGACTATATTCTATGTAGTATGAATGAAATTTGCACGTACTACATAACCATAGCCTGTGGTTTATTGGTTTATATTTAATGCTCTGATTTTTGTAGATCATTTGTCTCAGGGTTTTAGATTAGGCTGGTTAGCTTTAGTAGTCAGCACCTGCTGCTAGATGTAAGCACTTGTTTTGAAGTGCTCTTAGAAGTGTTAAGTGCATTTTCCTGTCTGTTATTTTTGATGTCACAGCTCAAGATAGTCACTACGTGAGCGTTAGAGACGGTGTTTGTTCTGGTGGAGAGCCATTCAGTGTTGACTTCATTTTCCTGCATCTCCAGAGTGATTTGTCACATGACATATACAGCTCAGGTGATTGGTTCAAAAATCTGTATGTGCAACATAAGTGACAGTAAAAGATCCCTGTGAGCAGAGGAACTTTGCATCCCATGATCTGTTTGTTCAGTCAGATTGAACCTTGATTTGGTTCTGCATGAACTTCTCTCTCTCTCTCTTAAACTAGTTAGAGCTGCATCCTCTTTGCTTTCCTGTTTCTCTGTCCTTCTGTTTAATTTTTGTTTTCCTGTCATGTTCGTCTCATCCCGTCTGTCTCTTTCTCTCCTGTGTCCCGTGTTTCCAGCCTCTCGCTGTCCATTGAGTCCCTCACCATCATCTTCTGCTCTGATTCAGATAGTGGGACCCTGATTGTCTGGTGAGTGTCTGAAACCTGCAGAAGGTCATGACCTCTGCCACCTTCAATAACCCTGCCTTGAAAAACTTTGATACTACTAACAAAGTGTGTATGGACACTAGATCCAAGTGTGTTAAACTGTTTCAAATAGGCTGATGCTGGTGGTCTGTGACTTGCTATTTTGGGATGTTTTAGAATATTTTAAGGGAACAGTTTCTCTAAAAATGCTAATTCTATCATTGTTTTTTCACCTTCGTTTGTATTTATTTATTTTGGGTTGAAATATGTCAAATTCTTGACTGGGTTTGTGAGATTCATCCACTTCATTTATATATTTAATGTTTTTCCCCCTAAATTAATTTCTGGGTTGAAATACGACCCTTGAAAAGTTCAAAACTGATTGATTGATTGATTTTATTTTCCTTAATTTAGATTTGCTTTGAAATATGACCCTTGACAAGTTCTTGACAGGTTTCATGAGATTCACACATTGTTTGTTTGTTTGTTTATTTTTTGGCAGGGGGTTGAGATATGACCTGGTATGTTCTTGGGCAGATTTTGTGAGATTCATCCGTTTAGGACAAGATAGCATGTGATCTGAGGCACAGCCACAGCTTTTTCAAGTGAAGATTATTATAAGGGGATCATCTGAGGTGACTGAACATGAAAATTAGGAAGTGTTTTGTTTGCACGGAGCTGTTGAAATAGGTCGTGTCTGTAGGAAACTGAGTCACGGACATAAGCTCTAGACATGATTTTACAGTAATTTTGATAGATGATTGATGATTTCTATCACAGTATCTCCTGAATAATGCAGAGAGCAGAACATATGAGATAAAATGCTGAAAAAAGTGCACATTTTCTCTTGTTTTTGGGCTGATGACTTGGTTGTGTTCTTGACAGTTATTTTTGAGATTCACACAGAAGTGACATCATGTTTGGGATTAAATAAATTTGATAATTAATGTTCAGAATAATTTTATTCTGTGAGTACAATAATATTGTTTACATTTTTTTTTGGTTTGGCACTTAATTTTTAACTAAATAAATTGATTCACAAATTTTGTGTGGTTGTAGGTTTGCAAAGGAGTGGACAATTTCTGGTAAATTTCTAACTTTCCAGAATTTTTGGAAACTTTGCAAGATTTTTGGGAAATTTTTGGAAACCTTGGAAAGTTTCTAGAAATTTATTGGAAAATTTCTGCCACTTTGCAACACTATGTGGTTGTATATTTTGCCATGATTATTAACAAACTTAATCATTTCAATAGTTCAGTGATGAGTTTGTAAGTGATGAAGCATGTCAGTGCAGCAGTTTAAGGATTGATCAAAGCATCTCAGGCAGCCATCGTTACCTGTTTTTTTGTTTTGTTTTTTTTGTCCGGTTTTGTCCATATGAAATGCTTTTGTAGAAGCTGTGGATTAGTGAAGCGGCTCCCGCAGACGCGCGCGTGCGATCTGACAGCTGGAGGATCAGTCAGAGCTGCTGTCAAGCCTGTGACCCCATTAACACACATCCCCCACGGTTACCAGTTAAAAGGGTCAGGTGACCGGTCGTCTGCAAATGCAAATCATGGGAAGATCAGACATTCCAGACATGCCTGTGATTTCTGATGTATAGGTGTTTTATCATTTAAATGATGGATCATTAACAGTAATGCAAAAAAATCTATAATAATGGTTATTAGTAGTAGTATTAATATAATTTACTGTATTTATTTTGTAATATACTGTATATATTTTTAAAATTTTGTTAAAATATGACCTTTCTCAGAAATCTTGACAGATTTCATGTGATTATTATCCATAATAATATGGACGAATCCCACAAAATCTGTCAAGAATTTGTCAAGTCATGTTTCAACCCAATAGTGAAAAATTAAATAAATTAAATAAACAATAAATAATCATAATGACAATGAATGTCATTTTATTTTTTGATTGATTGATTTGATTTGATTTGATTTGATTGATTGAAATATGACCCTTGACTTGTTCTTGACAGACTTCATGAGATTCATCCATACTACTACTACTACTACTACTATGTATGAACCTCACAAAACCAATTAAGAATTTGTCAAGGGTCATATTTTAAGTAAGGAATAATTGACGACGGGCCGTTGAATTATTAGAAAAATAATGCACACCCGAGGTGGTGATGCGGCCACGATGTGAAGCGGAGTGGCCGTTACACCTCGAGTGTGCATTATTTTTCTAATAATTCAACGGCCCGTCGTCAATTATTCCGCTTATACTACGGTTGCCACACCTCAAGACATTGATCAGATGATATATTTCAAGGGATTCGTCTGCTTTTTGTACTTAAATCGCTATTGTGAGTAGGATTATTTCTTCCGCATCTCATCCATCGCCTCCCTTGCTAATTCCAAAACGTCATTTCCGACCTAGTAACTGAGGCTTGAGCCGTTGATAACAGACAAATGCAGCTAATAACTAAGTTATGAGAGAGAGAGAGCGTGTGAATTAGCCTACCTCTCTGAGTCTGTCTCTCACCAGTGTTCCGCAGCAGCGTCCCTACTAGTGAAACTTTAAGTTCATTTTCCTCACGAACAGTGCCGTTGTTATGTAGATTCACTTGTGAGAAATGTCATGTTCTTTTCAGTTGCTAAACTATTTACTGACAAAGTCGTCAGAGTAGTGCTAACAACATTAGCGCGTATGTTTCCATGTGTGTAAACTGTGTGTGTGTGTGTGTGTGTGTGTCTGTCTGTAAGGGAGAGAGAGCGGGAGAAATACAGTATGTGCTTTACGTACATAATAAAACGTAATTTTGTGGCAAAACATGGAACTGATCTGTCGTTTTTATCCCATTGCTTACTATATTTATGTGTTTGGCCAGTGTCGTTGTGGGTTTTGGTTATTTTGTTGTTGTAAGACCTTTTGAAATAACTGCCGAAATCATTTGGCGAAGTGATACGGAACTATAATGCGGTCAAGAACTGCCTGGAACTACGTTCGCCGTGCGTTTCCCTGAAAATAATTGCACACCTTAGAACGTTCGTCAGCCAATCAGATTCAAGCATTCAACGGCCCCGTAGTATAACCCAAAATAAAAACAAACAAATTAATAATAATAATGATGATGATAATAATAGTAAATGTAGTATTAATTTATCTATCTATTATTTATTGATTTCTATTATTTTATTGCTTTTTATTTTGGGTAGTATGTGATCTGAGGCACAGCCACACTCATGTAGATGCAGCAGCAGCTGTAGTATGTTTCCCTGCGTCTGGCCTCTTACTCACTCACTCACTCGCTCATGTGAGTGGAAGTTGCTCCATGTAATGTGATTATTCTGTGTCTGTTCCAGTAAATGGAGAAACAGAGACGTCTTTGGGTGTTTTGAGAGCTCACTGGTTGCCTGAATGAAGGAAAAGACTTGCTGTTCAAAACTGATCAAAGGCAATGCGTGTCTCATTTTGATGCGTTTGTGCAGAAATATAATACATTCATTGCTCATTTGATGTACTTCTAAAGTGCACAATGCAAAGCTGCCTTGCAAGAGCATTTTTCTGGTGCTTGCTCAATTAAATCAGCACTATTTTTTACCATCATTCAAAAGTTATACGTTTGATCAAACTCCTAACCAAGTGTCTATACTAAACTCTGCTTTGTTCAGAAAATGCAAACATCTAATTTGTCTGTGGAATAAATAACAGAGATGTATGTTGTTGTTTTCCTCTGATTTCAGGTCAGTCTTCAGTGTTTGGAGAGTTTTCTCTGCACGTTTCACTGTGTGCGACAACTCAGTGACCCGAGAGCAAAGGATGCGCTCAAATTCTGGTAAGCCGTCTGCTTTTTCAAGATGATCCAGATGTCTAAGTGTCTTCAGTTGACAGCCTGTGTTAAAATAAATTGTGAAAATCATGTTTTCTTTTGACCATGTCTGTCAAGCAGAATTTTGCATAACATCTTTGTTGTTTCACTGAAATTCATTTGGGTTTTTTTGTCACCGAATAATCTCCCTGCATCTTTGAGATATTTTAAGCACAGATCACAGTTCCTGATCAGTGTTTTTTTTTTTTTTGTGTAATTTACCCAATTACAGATTTGCCCTCAGTCAGTTGAACCTTGTTTAGATGAACTAAAATCATAGCAAGCAGCGATAAAGCTCATGTTAATTAGCATTGTGTTGAGAGAAGCCGATCGCTTGAGGCGAGTGATAAAAGGCTTTCTTTGTCTGGCCGAGTGGCTACATGCCGTGCGCTCAATTAAGTGTGTTTTCTCAGCTCCTAATCTTTATCTTGTGATCATGTGCAGTTCCTGGAACTTTAGCCGAGACACAGGAACTGGACAAAGCTACAGCCCGTCTGATGTGAATGCATTAGTGTACGATTATTGCATATGAAACCCTTTGACCCGTTCAAAACTTTTATCTGCTTTGAGTGAGATAATAAAGTAATTGCTTTGTTAAAGCAATAGTTCACCCAGAAATTAGAAGTTGCATGACTTATTCACACATTTGTTCTTGCAAACTTGTCTGATTTCCTGATTTTCCATGGATATTGAATCGTTTTTCCTCTGTCCCGTGTTACCATAGGCATACTGGAAAAATGGGATGGGAGATACTGGTAAAGTGGGACAGCATATCAAGTTATGAGTTTATTATTAACTTGCAAAGCAATTGTAATGATAATAAAATGGGAGTGTAGTGTCATGTACATAATGTAGGGTATTTACTGTACATGTGTGTATTTCACAGTGCAGAGTATTTGCATTTCATGAAATGTACGGTGCGTAAAACATTTATTAGTCCACCACCCAATGTAAGTTTTGTGCCACAGCTGCCCTAAACTAACAGTACCGGTGATTACTAAAATCATTTTTTTTTATGTTTCTGTAATGGTTAATCCACCAGTATGTGTAAGCTGTTCAGTCACAGTAGTGTTTCTAATGCTAAAATGTAATTATTGTTGTGATTTAATTAGTGCTGTCAAACAATTAATCGCGATTAATCACATCCAAAATAAACGTTTTTGTTTACACAGTATATGTGTGTGTACTGTGAATATTTATTATGTATATATAAATATACACCAATGCATGTAAATATTTAAGAAATATATGATACGTTTATATAGTAAATATATATATTTATTTATAATATAAATATGAATATAAATATATACATGTAAATATTTTCAAAATATACTGTATGTGTGTGTTTATATATACATAATAAATATACACAGTACACATTTATTATGCAAGTAAATAACTTTTGTTTTGAATGCGATTAATTGTTTGACAGCACTAGATTTAATGGATTCAAAGATAGATCACACAATTTCATTGAAGTTTTCATTTTGTATGAATAAAGCCTATTTACTGTAGCTGTTTCAGTTTATTATTTGCCTAATAAATGACAATAAAATTTTTAGTTTTTAACAGTTTTTGACAGATTCCTAATATATTTGTTTTCTCTTTATGACAGGTGGCCTAATAAATGTAAGCACTGTATTTCAAAATCAGTTTCTTAGTGTTTCATTGTCTCCATATAAGCCTGTGATCTAAACAAAGCAAAAAAAAAAAAGCTAGTTTATATCTTGTAATTCTGAATTTTTAAGCTTGCAATTCTGACAGTTCTGCAATTCTTATTTATTTGTATCCCATGGTGGGAACTAGCATCCATAATCTACAATTGTCCCGATATGAATATAACACTTGAAAAAAATTACTAAGTACTTAATATTTCTTAATTTCTTAATTTTGCTTTTGACCAAAGTAAGAGACATCAGTAACACTTTTCAAGTTTCCGTTTGTGAACATGATATTTTGAGGAAAAGACACTGGACCTCATTGACTTTAATTGTATGAACAAAAACAACACTTTTCATAGACACTTTTTGAAAATGTCTTACTTTCTTCAGTTGAAAACAAATGAAGTCCTTTGGGTTTGGAACAACATGAGTAAATGATGACAGAACGTTAACTTTAACATTAGTTAATAAAAATACAACTGGTTATTGTTAGTTCAGGCTGGCTCAGATATAACTTTTGATTTTAATAATGTACTGTATTACTAAATTCTGAAATTAACATTAACTAAGACTAATAAATGCTTCATGTTAACTAATGTAGTTTACTAATTCAGTTTGAAAATAACAGTATTTATAAAGATGGAATCCAAGCATATTTACACGTTTGTGCAAAATAAGATACTATGGTTTGCGGAAGACTGATTTGTTTTTACATAACAGAATTGTTTCAGTATCTGGCAAGTGGCAGGTTTATCATCTTAACTTTACTACAAAATTGAATTACTAAGTCTCCCCCAGACCTGACCAGAAGTTTGCTTCCCAGCCTGCCCCTGTGCAACCATGTGACATCACATGCTTTCATGTGATGCACTGATCAACTCAAAATCTGGAAAGCTTCCCTCTGAAATTCCGGTTTAATGGAATTTACGGAGCAGGACAGAAAATTCAGTCATTAGTGAAGTGTGGAGGCATGCGGACGCAGGCTTGATTCTTGCGGTTTAGACGCTGCTACGACCATGAGTGGAATATGTGGCTGAAACACTGCAGACAATGATGGAGATTTTGAGATCCATTGCGAGCCGGTTGTAGGAGGTATTGTAGGTCGGCTGGAATAGTGTGTGTGTGTGTTTCTGGGTATTGTAGATTTTAATGGAGGCGTGTCTTTAAAGCATCGTTGGGGTGTGCCTAATATACATATAATCATAGTCTTTCTGGGAAATATAATTTTGTGAAAATGTCCTTTTTCATTTTTTTTCTTTTGATTTTTGGAGTTTAATATAATGCGTAATTATTGCGATCATCCTTAATATCTTCAAAGTAATGAGGTTAAATCAATGTCTGGGAATTGTTACACTTATTGTGACCGTTTGTTCTGCTGTCTGTGGTTTGGTAAAGTGAGACGGCTGAAATCCTGTCCAGCGGTTGATGTGGTGGATGGAATAACTGCTTGATGCGATACAGTATGCTGGGTCAGTGTCTGATGACAGGATCTGATGTCCGTGTCTGTGAACCCTAATCTTGTTGCGTAACATCACTGTAGTTCCTGTCAGGCCTCACATAGTCATAGTCTGTATGCATACCATAACCTACATTTCACTGATCAAGTTTGATTAGTTAGCTGCATTATTGATATGACTGAACTGGTGGGGTCAAATGGACTGCCAGTCTTTGTGAGATATTGCCAATATTGATCACTTTTTTTTTTTTTTTTTTTTTGGATAAAACCCAGGAAGCTCCTTACATAGACA
>JAFVLL020030200.1:0-13564 GCA_021397915.2 Tor tambroides | reverse complement strand
AATGACAAAACCTGACGGGCTTTTTGTGCTGCTAATTGCCAGAAGACCAGAAGAACTTGCTACCCTGGTGAGTAAACATTTGATAATCTAACATACAAAATCATTTTAATAAACCGTTCTACACAAATCTAAGTAATGTTTATTTATAATGAAGCTATAATTGTGAATTTGCTGACATAGTGCTAGCATTTATCTCCAACCATAATCAAACACACCTGATCCAGCTAATCAAGATCTTCAGGATTATTAGAAAATTCCAAGCAAGGGTAAGTTGGAGCTGGTTGGAGCTAAACTTGCAGAGCTGCGGCCCTCCAGGAAATTTTGAGTTTGACACCACTGGTCTATAGTATTGCGACTGATCTCTGTTTTGTTTTTTTTCCTTCAATCAGTGCAAAGAAATGCAAGTACCGGCAGTGCATCAGATGGAGAGATTGAAAAGTTCATCAAAAGATGGCTGCTGCTCACTTTGGACAGAGATGGGGGAAGAAAAGAGCGGGCCCGAATGCTAACAAATTCTTCTAAAGGTATGTTCCAAATGTCAACATTTACCAGAGTTACCATTCATGTTATCAGTCTGAGATTGTCTGAATAACCATACGTGTCATTGTCTGTTCCCCTTTTTGTCTCTCTTTCTGTCAATCTGTCCCTCTTTTAGGGGTACGCTTACTTGAGGAAGCTCCTGGAATTTGTTTTTTCCAAATAAATTCTAATATCATTCTTATTTTGATTGTGTCATTTTTATACTTGGGGGGGAAAAGGAGCACATATGGATGGGGTAATTCATGGGGTAGTTGCTGGGGATGCCATGAAAAGAAATGGGGTAAGGATCAAACCCTTAATATTTGTAAAGGTGACATTTAGTTGACATATATAAGTACATGTAGGCTTAACAAGGACACTAAAAATATATTTTATTTTAGTTGGAAGTAGATGCCATCTTAAGGATTTTAAGATAATGTCATTTTGTGGAAAAACAAGTTATTCAATACTCTGGTTTTATGTAAAAACTGGAAATCCTTAGTACACATATTTTAGAAATATTTTTTTAATTTAACGAACAAGACTAGTACTGGCTAGGTGTCGGCCTGATTGTGACCCAGTGTCGGCTCAGTTTCAGTAACCAGTGCCGGACCAGTGCCAGTTAAGTGAGCCATTTTGGTTGGCATGATTGTGGCCCAATGCCGGTGGTGTTGGCTCAGTTTCAGTACCCAGACTCGGGCCAGTACTGCCTAAGTGTTTCATTTCTCGTCGGTGTGATTGTGGCCCAATGCCAGCAGTTTTGGCAGCCGGACTCGGGCCAGTGAATCTTGGTTGATTCTGGGGCGTCATTCATCCCATGTCCATGCCGAGTCTGGCAACCGCAGCTGGGCCGAGTTACTGTATTTCTTTCGGCCTGCCGGATCTGGGCCATTATCGGGCCAAACTGTTATGGCTACCTGGGGTATCTCAATGTGCAATGATCTGATTGATTTGAAATTATAGGAGGTATATAGTAACAAACATATCAATTGGTTAAGACATCAAGTAGGATAATAAATTATTTTTTCTTTTTATAATCTGATCTCAAAAATGGAAGTGTGCTTGGTACGTGAGCTTAATAGGTACGTTTACCCTATTCATAAAAATTTTTTTATTGCACTGATCAAATATGTAATTTGTGTTTACACAACCACATACTCCATAGAAATTGAATAAAATAACATGCATATTCCTGTGCTGTCAAATAACTCTTGTTATCTGACCTTCTCCCCTTTCATTACACAGTTTTCAAAGTAGACTAATTACACCGATATGGGTCAGACCGGCCTTATTCCCCTCACGGCAATTACATTAAGAGCATATTTCAGATGAAAGACATGCCTCAGAAGTTAGCAAGAGTGCTCAGCTAAATTCCTGTTTCCAATTTGTTTGTAATTACTGCTGCCTTTTCTAAAGAGTAACAGTGAATCACATGCAATTGTTGATTTCTAATGCTGAAAACACAATGGTCACTGAAATATCTTAGTGCTTTCCTTGCTGAACAATAAGGCTGAATACACAATTCTTCTGCCACATAATGAAGTTTATTAAACTAACGTTGAACTGTTTGCAGTTGCCAAGCAATGTAGAAACTTGCTGTATTAATATAATATACAATAGCAGAGTCATTTTTACACAAATCATCCAGTCATAATTTACTTTATTTATTGGAACTAACTAAAATTAGAAATGTTTCTTGAGCACCAAATCATATTGAATGATTTCTGAAGGTTAATGTGACACTGAAGACTGGAATAATGATGCTGAAAATGTAGCTTTGCATCATGGGTACAAATTACATTTTAATAAAAAACAATAAGTTATTTTAAATTGTAATATTTCACAATAGCACTCTTTCAAATGAATGCAGCCTTGGTGAGCAGAAGACACTTTCAAAAACATAAAAAAATCTTTCTGACTTTAAACTTTTGAACAGTAACGTAAGAGAGAGAGAGACAAAAGGAAGAAAAACAGAGGGGAAAAAAAGAGCCTTTCAAACCCAAATATTTATATCGCAGAATATTATTGCCAGACTATAACAGCTAAATAGTATTTTATTTATTTATTATTTTTCTGAGTTTAGGGCATGAATCCCTTGAAAGTATGAAGGCTACAGGGCTAATGTCCCAGCCACCATCATTAAACAATATTGTGACCTGAGGCAGGGCAACCCAAGGCTACCGAACAGAGAAACAGACGGTACGTGTCCTGACCATCTAAACGCTCCATCTGCACACATTCGCCTTCCCCTCCATCACACTCTGTGCAGCTTATGGAAAAGGACAGCTTGCTGGCAAAGTCAGGAAATATATTTTATTCAATTTCTCTGAGAGTTTTTTGCAGCCCTCCAGGGATGGTGACACAGAGAGCAAGCGAGGCTGGATTCGATGACCTGGCTCAGCCTGAAGCCAGAGCCGGTCCTGAGGAGAGTGAGCAGAACGTGATCTGCCGTCCAGGTCGGCCATCTGTCTGACCACAAGAGAGGCAGGAAATGGGCCACCGTTGAGCACCTCAATCAGAGGAGACGGATGTAGAGGGGAATAAGACATTCTGAAGATTAGGATGTACATCAAACCCATTTATTGGGCTTCACTCTCTAATAATTGCACATGAATACATGGGGATGGGAATTATAGAGAATTTAATGATTTCGGTTCCATTAATGTTTCTTTTAGTACTTTTAAGAAATAAGCATTTGAAGAAAAAAACGCACTTTCATTGCTAAATGATGAAATCCTTTTTTTATTAAAATGCGGCATAAATGCTGACAAAACGTCATCACATCTCACAGTTGGTTGTAAGATGTTAAATTCACAAAAAAGAAGAAAAAAGACTCATAAGTGTTATTAATTCAGGAGTCAGACACACACTGTACAGTATGTTTTTGATTCACAAAAAAGAACCAGCTCAAAAGAAGCATTCATTCAGAAGTCGTACTACACCAGTTACACTATGTTTCTGATTAACTAAAAGAAGCAGCTCAGGAGTCAGTCTTTCAGGACTCAGAATATGCATTTGTGCTGTATGTTTTTGCTTCACTAAAAAGAACAGGTTCATAAGAGTCATTTGTTCAGGAGTCAGATTACACAGATTGTGCTATATGTTTCTGATTCCCTAAAAAGAACCAGCTCAAAAGAAGCATTCATTCGTAAGTCGAAATACATCAGTTACACCGTATGTTACTGATTCACTAAAAAGAACCAGCTCTTAGTCATTCTTTCAGGAATCAGACTCTGCTGTATGTTTTGATTCACCAAAACAACCAGCTCATAAGATTCATTCGTTCAGGACTCAGACTACACATTTTGTGCTGTATGTTTTTGATTAAATAAAAAGAACAGGCTAATTAGAGTCATTTGTTTGAGAGTCTTACACCAGTTGTGCTACATGTTTTTGATTCACTAAAAGAACTGGCTCATTAGAGTCATTCGTTGGGGAATCGGACTACACTGGTCACGCTGTATGTTTGGTATAGATTCAGTAGTGGTGCTGTGGCATAGCTGACTAAATAGAGCCAGAAACCCTGTTAGAGTATTTTAGCAGTATTTCAGTATTCCAGCACAGCATTCTGTCCCCATCAGTGCAAGCAAGCATGTGGAAGACCAAAGTTTCAGTAAATGTCTTCTACAAATATAATGGACAGAAGACTGAAATTAACATACATTGACACCAATGAGGCAGTGAAAATAATTGACGACAAATGTACTGACATCCTGCTCTTTTAATTAATTGAATAGAAAAAAATAACTCTCTAAACGTCAAGCCTAATCAGATCACATAAAATGGTTGAGAGCGCATAGGTGTTATATTCACAACAGTGGAAATGACCAAGCTGCTGAGTGAACCACTCACTGGTGATGAATGCCATTTTGGCTGCTCTTCTCATTAAGAGCTGTTATGTAAGCATCTGCTGGGTTAAAATGTCCTGCCGGCGCCATGACGACAGCAGATGAGACATCTAAGTTGACAGTTCCTGTCGCCTTCTTTAAGGCACATTAAAGAGCCCACTGAAGCTACACGACACATAAATTAATAGATCAGTCAAATGTCCTGAATGTCTTGGCAACTCTTAGAAAAATAATCAATGAATTTTTTATTATCTGCCGTGGGATGTATTACACCCGAGTGCATGCTAAGTACCCTACTTGAGAGGCACGTACCATTACACAGCAACAAAGTCAGTTTCAATTGGCATGTTACTATGAATATCCCATCTCCACCAATCTGAAGTGCTTCAGATGTTAGAAGTGCTCGATGCCTCCAAGTTGCCACTGATGTAACCGTAACGCAATGGTTTCTGACTTCACAGAGACACGTCTGAGCATCTAAATCATACATGTACACCAGAGTAAGCCTTACTCAGTGACAAACATCTAAAACAGAACAAGGCATCACAATCTAAACAGCCCCATTCTATCAGACGTGATGATTTACAGTCATAGTTTGACAAAACAAGACCACAAATACTATATAAAGACTTAAAATGAGAAATTCTGCCATCATTTACTTGTCCTTATGTTATTTCAAACCTTCTTCGCTTACTTTCTTCAGTGGAACACCAAGCAAGCTCTTCTTTGCATGTTCATGGCAATTACTGATGACCGAATCATGAATGAATCTTTATTTGGAGTCAGATTGTCTCAATGAATCTGTCTGAATGAATCACTCAGTTATCAATCAGACTGATCTGGTTCTTGAGCTGAACTTAACCTGACTCAATGATCCAGAGGCAGCAGTGGATGAGAATATTAGTGAATAATGACTTAAATTACATTACGTTTCTCACAGAATTTTTATGCTCCTTTTATGATTTTTGAACGCTTCAGTTTTGTTTTATTGTAACTGCATGGAAAAATTATTCAGCACAGCATTCAGAATTTCTTCTTTTGATTTTCCCAGGAGAAAGGAATCATTGGCTCATTGGAAAACATGCCTCTAAAAATATATCTATACAAACAATTCACTGCAGTTTCCAGCTGAAATGAACATTAGTGGCAGTGAAACATCAACAACTTTTGGTTCTTTTCACATAAACTATGATTACTGGGGCAGATTATTGATCAATAAAGACTTATTTTCATGTAGATTCCTTGTGCAATACTATGTTATGAACTCTTTTACCATAGTGCATGATTTGTAAACGAATACATTCTAACATTTGCTTCACATATATGTACAGCTTTTCTGACATAGTAAACTTGCTCTGTAGCTCACCCGGAACAGCACTGAACTTGCAATCCTGAGAAACATGAATCATGATAAAACAGCTCAGACTTGAGGAAACTAAAACAGCATGGTGGCTTCAGCAAATGTGTTTTCATCTCATGTTTGCTTTTGTTTACACTACTGGTTAGATCTGGGGTAGGGTTTATTGTAGGTGGTATGATACTTTCAATATAGAGCTTTAACCTTTTAGCACTTTTTTCCATTGTGCTGGACAAATTTGCTAGCCATCTCTAGAGCACAAACTTGCTAGCCAATTCAAGATAATAAAGTAACAGCCAATATGTAAAAACAGCATCAGGTGGGCCAAAACACCAAACATATTCATGCTTTATAGTATATCACTGCAGAAATTTAACACTGTCTGTGACAAGCGCTAGTTTATAGTATCAGGTACATTAGCCTCTCTAACTGGAGTGTGCTAACAGCCATTCAAAGTCAAGCTGAAAGCTGCCAAACAGCACACAGCTGGGAGTTCATGCAACCCTGCAGAGTGTGAAATGGAGGCAGGTCTCACAATTATCAGTTCTTATGGGTAACTGAAACAGTGTGAGTCATTTGAGTCACTGACGCCATCTACTTCATGCTAGCTTGGCACGTTAGCTACAGGCAAACTGCCGCTAGGTTAACACTATGTAAATGTATGTATATGAAATGTTCTCTCGTCCCAGAGGTTTCACACTTATGGAATACAGCTCATTGTTCTTGAAGCTGAAATGACTTTAAACTTTTTGTTGGTAATAATTTGGTGAGCCTGCTGGTAAATGCAGGCCATGATGTGCACCACACAGAGCTAAATGAACATCCATCACAAAATTTCCTCACCAATTCACAGAGCTTGTGAATAATCATAATAACTAACAGGACTTTAAGACACTGTAGGGAAGCTTGCTATTCTGAATGGATTCCACACTTCGACGTGGACAATTATTCTTTCACTGGCAAAAAGAAAATAGCGTTTCTTTGGGCGATTTTCAATACGTCTGGCTATTAATCCATGACATTGAGCAGTGAATTATTCAAACGAATTTCAGTATTTCCACAATCACTTTTTCATTAAAGCAGAGCGCTAAAGGAATGAATGTTATGCAGAATTGTAGTTGTCAAATGCTCAGGGTTATTTCATTGGAAATCTAATGTAAGACTAAATGAAGTTCATAAGAGAATGTCTTCGTGCGTGTACCACAAAGCAAAGAACACTGGGATTTTTTGAAAGTCTAAAAACCAAACTCAATAAGTCACCAGAAAGTCATAAAGTTAATCATAATTTTTAATCATAATAATACTTATTAATAACACTAATAATACTAAAAATCTAATGTAAACCTTGAAATAAACAAGATTCTAAAAATATAAAATAAAGTAAAATGAAGAAATACTTCAGCATGGGTGCCCACCAATAAAAACTCTGTAAAATGTAGGGAGTGCTCTGCACTGAAAGTTTATAAAATTCATTTCATTGCATTCACATCCCTGTCCCTGAATCACAAATTTGTGTCGGAGTCTAAGCAATCACGCATCTTGTTGTGCGGTCCTCTGTCCTTGACACCAAAAGGCAACAAAAGCCCGTTTTCTTTCCGCTGCATTTTGTTAGACTTCCTGTCAAGCTGATAACATTCACAGACTCGTATTAAAACTGTACAAAATTTAAGGACAAACAACAAAAAGATGCACGAAGAAACTGAGGTCTTTCAGTTGTTTTGAAATCGAGCTGGTTAATGCATGGCCTTTTGTTCACATGGACGGCCGTGGGCTGTGCTAGAAACTGCATTAGCAGGTGACCTATAAGTCAGCAGGATGCTCCATGCCACTGAATGTTTATGTGCATACGAGCGCATGGGCGGCCCCAGACGGCCATGTTAATCGCCATAACACCATTAGCAGCAGGATACATGGCAGTGAATGTCCCTCAGGTGATATAATGCATTATTTTGTGTGGGCTCCAAATCTCAAATCTGTGTCTGAACCATTAACAGGCTTTGCATAAAGGCAAGAGTGTGTTTTTTCTCTCTAAGGAACAGCACTTTTGTTGATTTCCTTGCAAAATGAATGACTTTGGCCTCATAAATCAAACGTTACAGCTCATTGCCTGTAATTTCTACATGCAAAACACAATCCTGGAGAAAAGATGATAATTACGGCCTCATCCAGCCGCTTCTGCCAAACAAAAAGGCACTAAAATCACAGTCAAGACCCTCTAGAAATCACTTTAGTGACTCTGCAAATAAGGAAGCAGAAAAGACAAACCACACAAAGAGAAACATCATAATGCGATAGAAATTATTTTTCTAAAATAGTCTAATAGACGGTATAAGATTAAATGAGAATAGAACAAAATTATTAGGACTGTAAATTGATTTAAATGTGTAACTAAATCAATTACATAATCTGCTTAATCGAAATATTCATAGATAGATCATTTATCATAGATCATAGATATTGAGTTTTATGACTGATTGGAGCACATATATCAGTATTTGATATCACACATATCAATACAAGCACAAGAATTGATTTTATTTTTAGTACCTACAATTTTTCCTCAGTACTGTGTCCTATGATTACTTGGAATCATGGAGTGAGTTGATTTTTTTTCAAGTGTGACTGAAATAATACATCAATTACACGCTCTCCCTCTCTGTCATGTCAATTCATTAACAGGTGGCCTAATGCACAGAGTGAGCTATCAGCTTTAACTGACAGCCCAGCACAGGTCCCTATTACACACACTAAAAAAAGTCAAAACTCCACCATCTGTGACTCTGTTGAGCTACTTATTTATTTAAATAAAAACATGTTACATAAACGCCAGATCAGAGAGCAAAATGTGACAGAAAAATAATTCCTAGGGGCCATGTTTACAAAGTGTCTGCCAAATACTGGCTTATAATAAATTATCCGGTCAAAATATGACGCATACAACCAACCAGAACTCATATGTGTGTCATTTACATCACTTTTATTGTGGCTTTGTCCCCACCACTTCATGAAATAGCTTGCTAGTTAATACGGAGGAACGTCTCTATTTATTGAGTTTAATACATGACAATTTATATTTAGATTCATACATTTATCCACCGACCTACAAAAAACAAAAAGATGAATTTATCAAACTGAATAAGTCACAAGTCCTCCAAAATTCAATGCAGGATGTGGTTTGATAGTTGGGTTCAAATTAAGTTCATAAAACACATAGTTCCCACTCCCAATCTGACTGAGACACATCTGAAGCTGTGAAATAGCCATACACAAACATGACATCTATTTTTGTGTTTGCAAACCGCATGACACTTCAGCTTTTCCGAATGCATCAAGACAGTCATACAAGCATTGTTGCAAACACAATGGCTCTCCAGCTTCAGCACCATGATAACAAGAGACAGTTCCACTGATCTGTTTTCTGCTTCTGTTCAGGAGCCATTATTGTCCTGATGCACACAACTTGAGCACAATTGTCAGGATGCTGTGCGGCGCATATGTGATTAGAGTTTTAAGATGCAGCTCCTGCTGTGGGCGATATACTCTTGCACTCTCTAACCAGTGCAAAGGTTAATAAAGTCACAGAGAGACATTTGAATTCAGTCCCTCAGGTGTGCCTGCTGGGCGAGCCGCAGCCCCGTCTCCATGAAACCCTCATGGGTCAGTGTGTGAGATGTCCAGCTATGACAGACAGTCGCCACAGTTTGTTTTCTGCTCTGTGACGAATCTAAAGGCTCTTTCGTTGTTTTAGTTAAGGTTCATCTGCTAGCATTGCAAATGTTTGCTCTTTTTATTATGTACTATAATAATATCTAAAAGCATACACCAAAATGACACGTTAAACATGTTAAAGATTTAAACAACTCAATTATTTTATTACATATAATATATAATACTGTTTCAAATAATATACATACAAAAAATTAATCTTGTAGTATTCTAAAAACATTGCTATTAAAAATGCAGTGTATAACTGGCTCTACTAACAGGCTGCAGAACCAAAAATTGCAGCCTTCATATTTTTAATGGAAGGAAATGGACTATTATATTCCATTTTTAAATTTTATTTATGGCTTTTGCAGCATAGGTCAGTAGAGAACAACAGTGGGAGAGCGAGGAACCTCTCAAACCCCAGATATGATGGCCGCCGCTGTGCTACAGCTATTTTAAGGTGCTGTTTTGAATTTAATTAAACAGAATATTAATGAAAGGTTAATGAATATGAACAGAATATACTGAAACAATCTGAGTGTAAAATTATATTAGACTTATATTAGAAAAGGTTGTTAGGAGAGACTCTATCTATCTTCATTGCTAATTCTAATCACAAGAGAGTTCAGCTAAATCTATTTATTCATGCGCCACTCTGGAATACTTGATGCTGATGGCCAATTGGTTTGTCAAATATTATTGTACAATGATACTAAACAGTATATATGACTCTTTTCCTATATTTATCATTTAGCTAGAGTAGTTTCATTTTATTTTTTGCTGCCAAATAATAGCCAGAGCAGTCTCAAGAGACTTAACATGCACTACAGGTTCTGCGGAATATTCACCGAATATCACTCATTCAAGCAAGGACATCTCAACCGCACACAGTATTATGGTCTCGCTCGGTTAGTCAAGGGCAACTGACTCAGTTTTTAACCCTGGGTCATTGGCTCAGTGAGTGTATCCTGCATCGCTATTCAGGAGCAGCACCAGACGACTGTTTACGTGGCTAACGGCACACAACTATGAACATACGGGCCAAAGTGCCATCTAATGTGTGAATGAATCACTCAACTAAGGCGATTCTTTCGAATGAATCAGTCTGAATCAAACAGAAATCATAAGACTAAATCAGACAAGTCACCTCATTATTATGTGTATGTATATTGGCATCTGTTGTCAGATTTCAGTAGAATCAATCATAAAACAAAATACAAATCATGCTGTCATTCATCCCAACCGCCTCCATCATTACGCATTTGACTGGTCGGTGGAATAAAGCTAAAAATCGTTTCAAGCTCTGAGGATTACCGAAGCTCAAGCTTGATTACGGGCTGCTCTCTGGACGACAGACATCTGTGAGACGGGCTGACAAATCAGTGCAGTCGGATGCACCCTAAGTGGAGCCCACTGACAGAGGGGAAGAAAGTGTTTATCAGGAGCTGACCTCTTGATGACAAAGGAACAACAAAAAAACAGTTCTGAATCCACTGAAAACATATCAAATTTCTCCCACGCATTAAGATTAACCCTAATCCTGACCCCCAAACATGACTTAAGGGCATTTTACACGCTCAGCTTGTGATATTGCCTCCTCTCATGTACAGCCGTTTTCCTGTTGACCAAACACAGCGAAGGCTGCTTCAGCTCCAAATATGTCCAAATTACTGTAAATATTAAGTGAGAGCTAATAAAATGATAAAAAATAATGAAATAAAGTGGTATATATTTCTCCTTAAAATATGAAACTACTGAAAATAATGATTGACTTAACGTTAAAGAAAAAAATGTTGGGTGGGATTTGATTCAATTCATTGTTGTTTCACCAGAAGATCGAGTTATGACATTTTGAAAAAAAATTACAAGGTCAAAACATTTTTAAAAAAGTAGACAAATGGAATGGATGAATTGTTCACAATAAGATCATGGAGGGTACGTTTACATGACAGTGATGTACTAAAAATGAAAAGTTTTTCATTTGCGCTTTTGAAAATGTTTGCGTACAGATGTTGTCAAAATGATCTCAGTTCACACAGATCTGCGAAAACAAATAAAAATGCTTTATAATTATGCACTCCAATTATCCTATTTACAACTTTTAATTTTTTTAAAGATTTATTTTGGCAATTTTATTATGATATAGGACGGATCAGAGCTGACGGGAAGCAAAGTGGGATAGAGATAGGGGGGCGGGATCAGGAAAGGTCTTCGAGTCTGGATTCGTACGGGATTCGTAGTGTAACGACGCTGTATGTCGGTGCACTGCCCACAAGGCTAGCAGCGCTGACTGAAAAATCTAGTTTTACAGGTCACATTTCAGTTACTGTTTCCCCTGTACAGCATTTAGTGAAATTTATCATAAAAAAAGAAAAATGTTTCTTCATAGGAAGACTGCAGTAAATAAACTGCTGGTACGACTTAATTTTCACTGTCTAGACTGAGCGTGCCTTGCCACCACAGAGACAACTCATTTAATTAGCAAAATCTGATGGGTGTCTAAGCAATTACCCGCCTTTAATTAACTACAACACATTTAAAGAGCCAATCAAGACATTTTGAAAAAAATCACAGACTGACGAAGCAACTTTCCAGTGTGCATTATGACCTCCATGTTATCAAGTATCCTCCTCCCGCTCCACTCCTTCCTTCTGGCGTTTCTCCATTTCCCATCAGCAAGTGAAGCGTGGTGTTAAAATGAGCCCTTGCGCGTCCTATCCTATAATAAGAGAACCGTGGACAAAAACACCTTTGATAACGATAACAATCTCAGGTGGTATTTAACAGAGGCAGTACGACAGAACAACACATGCCTGCGGGGTGCGTGCGCAAAAACATCCAGCGTTAATTGTCAGGCAGGCACACTGTAATGAGACAGTCCAAAATAAATTAGCGGGGTAACACTTGGCTCCAAAGTGTGACTCATGAACTTATGAACTTGTGAACAGGGCACGGAGAGAAGAAAAGATAATAGTACGAAGGCAGGATTTTTATAGCACTCAGGCACCCTGCTGATCTCCAGTGCAGAGCTGTGTGAAAATGGGAAGAGAACGGGTGAGTTATTCTCACTCGGTACAGCGCTGCTGTTCTCTTTAGATGTACAGAAAACTCAGCAGCTGTTTGCACAGCAATCACCCATGAGCATGTGAATACAAGACTCTACTGTACTCTCTATACACTGAATCCAGTTAGGGGACATGCTTTCTAAGGCTTCAAAGAGCATGGAAGCATGTATGAGCAAGTCCAGATGGAAACTGTGGACTTTTTTCACATTTTAAGCACTCATTTTGGGGAAAATCTGTGGAATGGATTTTTATGTGGTAAAAATGTGTTAAACTGGTCTGTACTACACTTTAAAAAAATAAAAAGGCATTATTAAATTGTCAAACAGGTTCCCCCAAATGCTCTCCTGGCAAGCTATTGGTCATCCACACAGACAGCCCCTCCCCAAACTCACACTATTGGTTGAGTCAGTGTTGCTGTTGTCGGGCTGTTTGGGATGTTCAAACAAACAGAGCAATGTTTTCATAACGCCATAGCGAAGGCCAGCAAAGGGGAAGTCAGTTCATTTGGTGGCCATATTTGAAAGGCCTCCAGGCAACTTTTTCAAGCATGACCAACTCTATCTATTTAAATGGGGAAATACTGAAATCTCAAAAACCTGACACTCACATTTACATAAAATTTAATTAACTGTCCCAGAAATGCTTAAATAACATTAAAAATCATTTCAGGTTGAGCCCATGTACAGGTGCATCTCAATAAATTAGAATGTTGTGGAAAAGTTCATTTACTTCAGTAATTCAATTCAAATTGTGAAACTCGTGTATTAAATAAATTCAATGCACACAGACTGAAGTAGTTTAAGAGTTTGGTTCTTTTAATTGTGATGATTTAGGCTCACATTTAACAAAAACCCACCAAGTCACTATCTCAACAAATTAGAATACTTCATAAGATCAATAAAAAAAACATTTTTAGTGAATTGTTGGCCTTCTGGAAAGTATGTTCATTTACTGTATATGTACTCAATACTCGGTAGGGGCTCCTTTTGCATGAATTACTGCCTCAATTCGGCGTGGCATGGAGGTGATCAGTTTGTGGCACTGCTGAGGTGGTATGGAAGCCCAGG
>JAFVLL020030199.1:0-27865 GCA_021397915.2 Tor tambroides | reverse complement strand
GGGAAGCATGACACAAACAGGAACCATAACTAAACTTCAAAATAAAAGACATGAAAACAAGAACATGAAACAAAACCCAAAACAGACCTTACACCACTGAAATGCAAATGTTGTATCATGTGTTTTTTCTGTGAACAGCTGGAAAGAGGTAAGCTTGTTTTAAGCTACATTGAACCTTGATGGTATATCATCCAAAGTTATTTGGTGATAGTGGTGTTGGGAAGTTGCTGGTGTAAAGTTGCTGAGATTGACGAATAAGCTTTCATAAGGTAAGCTGCCTTGTGAATTATAAATCATAGCTGAAACTCATTAATTCATTTCACTAGATGTCCAGTTTTGTTGTTCAGTAATCTCCATCATGTTTCCTTTAATAATAGAATGGTTAAAAATACCTAGGCCTATAATAAAATACCAGTATAAAATTATAAAAAGAATATCGTCTTTCTAAATCACTCCCAAACATAAGATTATTGTTTAGGCCATACCATGTAATATTGGAAGGTACCCCTTAGTTTCAAAATACTTACAGTATAAATGATTTGTAATTTTACAGGTTGTTACACCTTTATTGCCCAAACGTCACCATATTATTCCCCTATACCTACACGGAGGTACACTATAATTACAAAAAAGTTACGCTGTAACTTCAGTTTACTTATGCAGTTCTTTGCAGGTTGCATATCTGGTTGTTACCCCCTTATTACCCAAACGTAACACATTGTTCCCTTATACCTACACGTACGTTCTTTATAGGTACACTATAATTACAGAAACGTACACTGTAAATTCAGTATACTTACGTAGTTCTTTGCGGGTTGTAATCTAAAGCGTTACCAAAAATTTTGATAACATTGTAAGTGGACCTCAGAGAACTATTAAAAAAAAAAAAACACACACAACAACACAGGCAGTTCCTGGTTTGCTGCGGGAACTCCTCCCCTTCTTCAATATTCTGAAGTCTTATAGGATAATGCCAATTAAATAATCTGGTCAATTGATGTTCATCTATGCAAATCACATGCAAAGACTGACAGGCTTGGAGGGCAGTATAAGTGCAGTGAGAGCGGCAATTGCGTCAGAATCTGAGACTGAAGGCTGCGCAACTGAGCAATGTCTAGTTCCCACTCTCAAGGAAACCGAGATTATGACAGTAACCGGCGACGTTCCCTATCAAGTGTTCACTCTGCATTGCAAAGCATTCGCTGTAGGAACAGTATACAATATTGCCGTGAGAGCGGCGAAGATCAGCCTAAGCTAAGACCACAAATATGTGCTGCTCTGATGGAGAATAAATGACGGCTCTAGTAGAAACAATGTGAATGTACTGAAATGTGGCTGTGCATAAACATAATGTACAATCTGTGCATTAACAGCGCTCATACATGGTTGGTTTGTGCATCAATATGTGACCCGTGCTGGAAAAATGAGTCAGAATGTGCACGGCAAATTTTGAGCTACACGCGAAAAAGTGAAAAACAGAGATTTTACAAAAATGAGTTCATTAAGCCCTCATCTAGTGATCCCAGTGCTCAAAATAGTAATTAAACATCTAAAATAATCTTTATTTGTACATTTTCTGAGAGGAGTACCTTTTCTTCGCACGCACTGACTCTCATCCGAAGCGCCCGCATAAAGGTGCCTCTGACTGCAATATATAGGCTGTCTGTCTCATTATTGTTAATCTAACAATAAAAGAAAAGAGGGAATCACTCCCTGCTCTTGATTAAACTGCTTTTGTAGTTTTAATAATTGGTAACACTTTATTATAACTGCACGCTATGAACCATTAGTTAAACATTAGTAAATAATCAATTCATCATTTATAAAGCATTGACCCTACATTAATAGACAGTAGTAAGCAGTTTATAAATACAGCTATAAATGCTTTGTTCTTGATTTGTGAGCATATTTATAATGTGTTTAATAATTGTATTTTCATAATTTATTAATGATCAATTCATCATTTCTAAATTAAGTATTACAAGTATTTAAATTATTACATTAAGTATAAGTGGTTCATAAGATCATTTAGAAAGTGTAAGTAAATGATTAATAAACTATTTAAAGGTACATTTATACATATTATATAGACATATAGTGATAGTGTTTTAATAAATGCTTTATTAACATGCATTCCTACTGTAATTAATGATTAATTCAGTTAGTTATAAAATATTTAGTAGTTGTCAATTAACTATTTTTGTGAGCTCATCTAAAGTTAGGACTATTTATGCCTCACAAAGCTAGAGTAATATAGAACATATACATATATATATACAAACCAAATTCCGGAAATGTTGGGATGTTTTTTTAAATTTGAATAAATAAGACTTTCAAATCACATGAGCCAATATTTTATTCACAATAGAACATGGATAACATAACAAATGTTTAAACTGAGAAATTTTACAATTTTATGCACAAAATGAGCTCATTTCAAATTTGATGACTGCTACAGGTCTCAAAATATTTGAGAGGGGGGGTATGTTTACCATGGTGTAGCATCTCCTCTTTTTTCAAAACAGTTTGAAGACATCTGGGCATCGAGGTTATGAGTTTCTGGAGTTTTGGTGTTGGTATTTGGTCCAATTCTTGCCTGATATAGGTTTCCAGCTGCTGAAGATTTCGTGGTCGTCTTTGACGTATTTTTCGTTTAATGATGGGCCAAATGTTCTCTATAGGTGAAAGATCTGGACTGCAGGCAGGCCAGTTCAGCACCCGGACTCTTCTACTATGAAGCCATGCTGTTGTAATAGCTGCAGTATGTGGTTTTGCATTGTCCTGCTGAAATACACGTCGTCTGGAGGGGAGCATATGTTGCTCTAAAACCTTTCAGCATTCATAGTGCCTTCCAAAACATGCAAGCTGCCCATACTGTATGCACTTATGCACCCCCATACCATCAGAGATGCTGGCTTTTGAACTGAATGCTGATGACACGCTGGAAGGTCTCCCTCCTCTTTAGCCCAGAGGACATGGTGTCCGTGATTTCCAACAAGAATGTCAAATTTGGACTCTTCTGACAATAGAACACTTTTCCACGTTGAAACAGTCCATTTTAAATGAGCCATGGCCCACAGGACATGACGGCGCTTCTGGACCATGTTCACAAATGGCTTCCTTTTTGCATGATAGAGCTTTAGTTGGCATCTGCAGATGGCACGGCGGATTATGTTTACCAACAGTGGTTTCTGGAAGTATTCCTGGGCCCATTTAGTAATGTCAGTGACAGAATCATGCCGATGAGTGATGCAGTGTCCTCTGAGGGCCCGAAGACCATGGGCATCCAACAAAGATCTTCCGCCTTGTGCTTTATGCACACAGATTTCTCCAGTTTCTCTGAAACTTTTGATGATGTTATGCACTGTAGATGATGAGATTTGCAAAGCCTTTGCAATCTGACGTTGAGGAACGTAGTTTTTAAAGTATTCCACAATCTTTTCACGCATTCTTTCACAGATTGGAGAGCTTCTGCCCATCTTTACTTCTGAGAGACTCTGCCTCTCTAAGACATCCATTTTATGTTACAGACCTGATGTCAATTAACTTAATTAGTTGCTAGTTGTTCTCCCAGCTGAATCTTTTCAAAATGTCTTGCTTTTTCAGCCCTTTGTTGCCCCCGTGCCAAGTTTGAGACCTGTAGCAGGCATCAAATTTGAAATGAGCTCATTTAGTGGATAAGTGTAAAAATTTCTCCGTTTAAACATTTGTTATGTTACCTGTGTTCTATTGTGAATAAAATATTGGCTCATGTGATTTGAAAGTCTTCTAGTTTTCATTTTATTCAAATAAAAAAAAAAAAGAATAAGTGTTAATAAAGCATTTATTAACACACTGAATAACTAATAAGATGTATAAATATACATTTTAAATAGTTTATTAATCATTTGCCTTTTTAAAATGATCTTATGAACCACTGATGACAACTACATAACTGGTTTGTAAATGTAATAATTTAGAAAAGACAAATTAATCATAATTAAAGTATTAAAATACAATTATTGAACATGTTATAGCTATGCTCATAGACCAAGAACAAAGCATTTATATCTGTATTTATAAACTGTTTACTAATGTCTATTAATGTAGGGACAATTCTTTATAAATGATGAATTGGCTTTTACTAATGTTTAACTAATGGTGCATAGCGTGCAGTTATTATGAAAGTGTTACCCTTTTTACCCGGGTAAAATGAAAAAGGTAGTGTATTATTTGTTTCTTTCTTATATTTGTATACTGTTTATTTTGCATCTGTTCTTATTTATAATAACAAAGATAAAATAAAAAAATAGCTATATTGTGATTATTAATACAGTAATTATTATTAAAGATGCAACACTGCTAGATGATTTTGCTTTGGAATCTTCAGAAAGCTTTAACTGGATTTTTTCTCAAAATTGACTTTGCTCACTCCATCGACTTCAAACATGTGTAGTCATTTTTCATCCGATTCCAACAAACCATACATACTTTTTTTTTTTTTTTTTTTTGATGTAGCAGCATAAACAACAGTACATTATTTCAAAACAGATGTAGTTACATTCTTCGGTCCCACATTATATTAGGTGGCCTTAACTACTATGTACTTATATTTAAATTAATCATTCGCTACAATGCACTTATTGTGTACATACACGTTTTTACATTGTACTTATATTTATAAAAATACCTATATGTAATTACATCTGTAATTAATTTCTGTAATTACATTTATAATTATACTGTTGACCCATCCCTTACACCTTAACCCATCCTTAAACCTACCCATACCACCAAATCTGTCCCTAACCTTACCTGTATTTCACCTGAATAGCAGCAAAAGTGTTTTGCAATACAGTATGACCACAATAAGTACATTGTACTTATTTTTTGATGCAAGTACATAGTAGTTAATGCCACCTAATATAAAGTGTGACCCACTCTTCTCTGCCATTCAATTTTCTTTTTTTTTTTTTTTTTTTTTTTTTTTACATAATATAAAACTAAATAAAATAAAATAAATAAATAATAACATTAATAACAGTAATCATTTTTACAATTCGAGGGAGGTCAGATATATTCTTAATAATCAAACTCCATACTAAATAACGTTAAGTGTTTGTTCTTGGTCTATGATGGAGACTGTGAGAAAAAGTCCGCTGGTTTCTGATGTAGAAAAGGTATGTAAGGGAGATTACAATAACATTTTCCATTCAGAAGGGAAGGGTCATTTATTTTATACCTCCACAAAGTCTGACCGTAATGGCCTTACATATTTGACCCACTTGGACCAAACTTTCCTGAACACATTCTTCTGAAGACGAAGGGAAAAAGTAATCTTTTCCATAACATAAATATCATTTACTGTATCCGTCCATTCTTGTATTGTGGAGGGTTCAGGAAGCAACCAACGTCTTGTACGTGCTTTTATACCAGCAGATGTTAAAATGCCAAATAGGTATCTTTCAGGCCATCTTGTCTGGAGATCAGCATTTCCTAAATATAATGTGGAAAAGTGCAAAGGCAGTGTAGTGTTAAAAATCTCAGAAAGGATTTATCACTGGGCACTCCTAAAATATATGCCAGTGATTGGCTTCCCGAAACCCACACTGTCTCCAACATTTGGTGCCCCCTCCCTCAATATGTGCTTTCTGTTTCGGTGTAATAAAAAATCTGATAAGGCACTTCCACCCAAACTACCGCCATATGTGTCACAATCTCCCAGGGAGCACGGAGACACGGAACGAGGAGACGAGGAATTCACAAATAGAGTCTTTACTTATCCACAGGGTAACAAGGAGTACAGGCAGGGAACACAAAATGACGTTTAAGAACCGACAAACACTAACTGAATGGACAAGACCTTAAATACACAGGACAAATCAGGGAGGACGATGAGACACACCTGGAAACCACTTAACAATCAACGTGGAACACATGGGGAGCAAAACACAACAATACAGTCCAAGGGCGTGACATCACTCCCCCCTCCCGGAAGGTGCGTCCTCGCACCGTAATAACATCCAAAGGGGAGGGGCGGGCAGGAACTAAGGAGGAGGCTCAGGAGGAGGACGGACACCCGGGAGGAGGCCAGCAGACACTGACCAGGGAGGCGACGAAGGAGGGAGGAGCCAGGGAAGAAACAGGAGGGATCCGGAGCAGGAGGAGCAGAGCATGACCCAGGCCACAGCCATGATGATGGCCCACGGTGGAGCCGACGGAGGGAGGAGCCATGGAGGAGGGATGGCTGCCGACTCCAGGGGGCCGACCAACGGCGGCGGAGCAGGTGGTGGAGGAGCCCGAGGCGGAGACGGAGAGCCAACGAGCCAGGGGGATGCCGAGGATCCGGGGGGCCAGGGTGGAGCCGAGGGCTCTGGCGACCGAGGCGGAGGCGGAGATCCGGAGATCCGCGGCGGAGCCGGAGCGACTGAGGACCAAGGTGGAGCTGGCGGGAGGAAGGAGCCCAACGGAGCCGGTGGGACGGAGCGACGAGGCGCAGCCAGAGGAGAGGAGTCCAGAGGCGATGGCGGGTCGACGTCGACCAGCGGAGAGCCGGAGGGACGAGGAGCCCGGTGGAGCTGGTGGTCGACGGGTGACGGTGGAGGCGAGGAGCTAGGAGCCGAGGTGGAGCCACTGGGTTCGCTGACCGAGGCGAGTCCGGGCCTCAGAGGCTGGAGGCGGAGGTGAGGGATACTCCAGCCCCGGCAACGCTGGAGGATGGCAGACCCACGGGGCTCGCACCATACAGACAGGGGGCTGAGGGCAAGCGGGGGGGCTGCCAGACGACAGGAGGCAGGAGCGGGTGGGAGGGCGGGCATTTTCGAAGAGCGGGCACAGGAGGGCACATTCGAGGAGCGGGCACTGGAGAATCTGACGCCCCCTCCCTGTCCAGCAGTCCCAGATCTATCATCAGCTCACCCTCAGCCGCGGTGCAGGGGGCGGAGCTCCACTCCGCGCTCACACCGTCCATGGCTGGCTCCCTCGTGGTGGGCACTGTCGCCGGCTCTCGCACCTGGTCTGATGGGTTGGGCTCTACTTCCGGGGCGATCATCCACTCAGTCGCTCGGCTTAGCGCTGGCTCGCAGATCGCGGCGGGAAATGGCTCTCCGTCATCGGTGGCCTCTGGCTGGTGCTCCGCACCGCGGGGAGATGGTGGGCTGGGCTCTGGGTCTGGAGTGGATCTGGCGAGATCATCCTCTTGGAAGACCCTGAGGGGCGATCCGTTTCTCGCCAGAGTCCACTCCACGAAGGCGGCGAATTCCGCTCGAGGACCATCTTGAGGCTTGCGTCATAGAATGAGCAGAGCGCAACGTCCGGGTAGCTGGTGAGTTCCGCGAGGGCTTGAAACAGTCTGGTATGGTCCTCGAGCGAACGCTCCCCCTGCTCCAGCAGGAGGAATTCGGGGCGAAGGAGGGGATCCATGGGAACACAACGGAAACAAAAAACAGAGGGTACACACACGGAGGTTACAGTTTAGGTCGGTTCTTCTGTCACAATCTCCCAGGGAGCACGGAGACACGGAACAAGGAGATGAGGAATTCACAAATAGAGTCTTTACTTATCCACAGGGTAACAAGGAGTACAGGCAGGGAACACAAAACGACATTTAAGAACCGACAAACACTAACTGAATGGACAAGACCTTAAATACACAGGACAATCAGGGAGGATGATGAGACACACCTGGAAACCAATTAACAATCAACGTGGAACACATGGGGAGCAAAACACAACAATACAGTCCAAGGGCGTGACATCATGTGAGAGTTAGTACATTTCCACGGGAATTTACATACATCAAGCCACTCCTCATTCAATATCAAAAATTACCTTCTTTTTCCCATTTTTCTTTAATCTATTCTGTAGAGTGTTTTTTTTTTTATCCTAAGACCTTTATAGAATTTAGAGATGACACCCTTATTTAAATCATCTTGCACCTGTAAATATCTTCAATACTGGGTCATTAAAGTCTGTTTTATTTTTGAGGTTTTCAAAATGATTGTGTAGCTGGAGATATCTATAAAAGTCAGTTTCTCAAGGCAGTATTCTTTCTTCAGACTTTCAAAGTCTTTCAGATCTCCCTTTTCCGTAAGATAATAGAATGTTGTTATTCTTTTTGAGACCCAAGATTTGAATCTATAATCCACTCTATTGGCTTAAATTCAGCGTCATAGGCACACCATTGAATTATTTGTAATTTACTATCTAGTTTATATTCTTCTTTTATTGTATTCCAGTTTTTTAGTTGGGCTTTAATCCATGAGTTTTGCACCATATCTATAAATCTTCCCAAACTTTTATGTGCCAATACTGCTTGAATTGGGGGATCATTCATTATGGAAAGTTCGATATCTTTCCACCTAGCTTGTTATGTTGGATTACATAATTAAAGATTTCGTCTGGGCTACATAGAAATAATACCTAATATGGGGTAATGCCATACCTCCATCCCCCATTGGGAGCTGTAATGTTTTGAATTTAATCCTGGGTTTTTTCCCTTGCCAAATAAATCTGGAAATGATTTTATTTAATTCAGACCAATATTTTAAGGGAATTTCTACAGGAATTGCTTGAAATAAATAGAGATATCACGGAAGGATGTTCCAGTCATCCTTCAAATCAATTCTATGACTAAGGCCAAGGAAAGAGATGGCATTCCATCTTTGTATATCATCTTTGCCATACATACTTTTAAAGGTCATTTAATAGAGAATGTCAAAATTTGCTCATTGTGACTCATTTCGCCAGCACAGGTCACATATATCAGACTAATGCATGCTTACAGGAAGACTCCTGTACATCACCACAATCGTCTTTACCTTGATAGCAATCTTCATCCATCACAACTTTACTAGGGAGATGCTGGTTATCCAGACGAGAAATGTAGTTTGCATATCATTCAGTGGTGGGATGTTTTTATGCTCCGTTTAGTCTGTATTTCACACAGCCTGACGCGTGAGAAGAACAATCACAGAACATGATAGAGCTTGTGTTTGAAAGTGAAACACACTTGAATGAATACTGAAAATGTGCTCTCTGCCATCTCTGATGTAACCGTCCTTGTTTCCTTTACATTAGCACTGTTCTGAACTGTTTAAAATAGCTTAAAATGATCTGATCTCAAATAGAGAAGCAAAATTGTTAAAAGTATAAAATAGAAATTGTTCTTTATTAAAGTTGTATTAATTGCATTAAATTATTTTAACATGTTAAGGATTTTTAAATTAATCACATGTGTTAACAGGAGATGTGGTTTACCTGAACTTGGAAAATAGATGGTTTAGGGTGAGTTTATGTTATGTCATGTTTTTTGATTACTTGTGATACTTGTTTTATCACAGTTTTTCCAAATATCAAGTTGTCTTACAATGCATTTAAATTAATATTGAATCACGTCATATCAATACTCACATAGCTTTTCTGCAGTTGCTCACAGCTGGTATCAGTCTTCTTCTACCCTTCTCTGATGTGTTGTATTTATTGAGGTCGAGCTCATCCAGCACCTCCTCTGACATCTGAAGCATGTAGGCTATTGCTGAGCAATGAGCAGGAGAGAGTTTATCCTCTGAGTATTTGTCTGATTTCACAAACTCCTGAATCTCTCTGTACAGAGTATGATCCTTCATTTCAAGCAGACAGAGGAGCAATTTAATAGATCTGTTAGCAAAGAGATTACGTCCATCTTTGATTTTGTTTTTAATGTACTGTGCAGTATTTTTAATGCTCTCCGAGCTGTTCTCTGCTCTTATCAGTAGATCTTCTAAGAGTCTCTGATTGGACTCCAGTGAGATGCCGAGCAGGAATCGGAGAAAAAGATCTAGTTGTCCATTTTCACTCTCAAGGGTTTTATAAACAGCTGTTTTTAGTAGTTCACAAAGAGAATTGTATGCAGACCTGTACCTTTCATATTTATGACCCAGAAATAACTGCAATATTTTTGTGTTCTTGACTACATGGGAGAAGAACACATAGAATGCAGCAAGAAACTCCTGAAAGCTCAGATGTATGAAGCTATAGACTTTTCTCTGATGAATCACAGATTCCTCCTTGAAGATCTCAGTGCAAATCCCAGAATACACTGAGGCATCAGTGACATCTATGCCGCTCTTAATCAGGTCCTCCTCATAGAACATCACATTGCCCTTCATCAGCTGTTTGAAAGCCAGTTCAGCAAGTTTCACAATCATTTCTCTATTTGACTTCAGGAGCTTCTCTGGATCCTTCTCTTCATACTTCTGATTCTTTATATTTGTCTGAATGAGCAAGAAATGTATATACATTTCAGTCAGAGTTTTGGGGATTTCTGCACTGTCATTGTGTTTCAGGTGGTTTTGAAGCACAGTAGATGAGATCCAGCAGAAGACGGGGATGTGGCACATGATGTAGAGGCTTCTTGATCTTTTAATGTGTGAGATGATTCTGCTGGCTTGATGTTCATCACTGATTCTTTTCTTAAAATATTCCTCCTTCTGATGGTCATTGAATCCCTGAATTTCTGTCAGACGGTTGATGTATTGGGAGGGGATCTGTTTGGCGGCTGCTGGTCTGGAGGTGATCCAGATGTGAGAGGAAGGAAGAAGGTCTCCTTTTATGAGGTTTGACATCAACACACTGACCGATGAAATCTCAGTAACATCAGAAACTTTCTCAGTGTCTGAAAATTTCATTGCAATTCTGCTTTCATCCAGACCATCAAAGATAAACACAACTTTACATTCATCATAAATCTCTGAATCCAGATCATGAAGTTCAGGATGAAAGTCCAGCAGAAGTCTGTGAAGACTGTACGGATGATCTTCAATCAAGTTCAGCTCTCGAAATGGAAGCACAAACATGAAATCCACATCCTGATTGGCTTTTCCCTCTGCCCAATCCAGAATGAACTTCTGCACAGAGACGGTTTTTCCAATTCCAGCGATGCCTTTAGTAAGAACAGCCTTTATTTTGGCTTTCCCCTCACATCCTGGATGATGTAAGGGTTTAAAGATGTCATTGCAGTAGATTGGAGTGTCTTGTGGGTGTTGTGGTATCTGTGTTTTCTCCATCTGTACAACCTCATGTTCTTCATTCACTCCTTCACTCTCTCCTTCTATGATGTAGAGCTGTGTGTAGATCCTGTTCAGCAGAGTTTGATTCTTTTGTAATTTGATTCCTTCAAATAAGCTCTCATACTTGTTCTTCATGCTTGTTTTGTGAGTGTCTTTTATTCTCTGGTGTCTGATGTTGGTCTCCACTAAGGAAGTGCAGGTTACATGATTCACAGATTTCACCAGATCATTGTGTTCATCACTGGAGACACAGCAACGAGAAAAGCAGAATAAGAAAAAGAGAGAAAAAAAAAAAGTTTTCTGTACTTTCACAAAGTTAAAATCTATTATACAAAAATATACAGTGCCTTGCAGAAGTGTTTGTGTTTATGTTGCTATCTTATGTTAAACTGCTTTAAATTACTTTTTTTCCCCACATCAATCTACACTCGATGTACCATAATGACAAAAAAAAAAAAAAAAAAAAAGATTCGTGACAACTTTGCAAATTTATTAAAAATAAAAAAACTGAGTACATTGCATAAGTCAGGGGTGGCGAACATCGGTCCTGGAGAGCCGCAGCCCTGCAGAGTTTTGCTTCAATCCTAATCAAACACACCTGAATAATCTAATCAAGGTCTGAAGGGTTGCTATAAAGCTACAGGAAGGTGAGTTTTAATTAATGTTGGAGCTGAACTCTGCAGGGCTGTGGCTTTCCAGGACTGGAGTTCACCACCCCTGGCATAAGTATTCATAGCCTTAACTCAGTAGTTAGCCAAAAGGTCAAAATAACTGCCTGCAGAACTAAGAGACAGGACTGTGTCAAGATTTGGGAAAGAGTTCTGAAAAAATCTGCTGTACTAAGGCCCTGTCCACACGGAGACGCGTTTAGCTGTATACACAATTTTGTATCGTATTGGATTTTAGTCCAGACAGATCTGGAGTTTTGGGTGGGTGAAAACGCTATTTTTTGAAACCGGGTCCCAGAGTGGATAAATCTGAAAACGACACCTTTGCATTTTCGTGTGTACAGCCAATCCGTTTATTTTGTGAAACGATGATGTCATCACCCCACGTCTCGACCCTAGTCAGACACAGCTACGTCATGTAACAGCAACAACAACATGAACAAACACTGAACGATTGTCTTTTTATTAACTAACATTTACACAGATTAATAAATGTATTGTTCCATGTTCGTTTGTACACCGTGCGCAAGGTTTATGCGCATAGTCCAAGTCTTCTTCTCAGTTTTTAGTGCCAGAATATCTCTGTGGCAGAATTACAGCGCCACATACTGGTCTGGCATGTATACTACATCGTTTTGTGTCGGTTTTGTGGTTTCGTGTGTACGCAGATATTTCTTGAAACGAGGGAAAAAAAAAAAGATCGGATAGGGAAAGCTCTGGCTTCGTGTGGATGTAGCTTAAAGGTTCACAGAACAATATAGTCTCATTAACCTTAATGGAGGATGTTTGGATCAACAAGGACTCTTCTGAGAGTTGGCCTCCTGGCCAAACTGAGCAATTAATGGAGAAGGGCCGTAGTTAGAGTGGTGACCAAGAAGCTATTAGTCACTTTATTTGAGCGCCACGTAGTTGAGCGCCAATTTACAGAAAGACAAACATCACTGCAACACTTCACCGATCAGGGCTTTATGGCAGTGTGGCCAGACTCAATCTCAAACTACTCAGTGAAGACACAAGCAAACTAGGGGTATAACAATCCATCAATATGGATCGATTAAATTGATATATTGATTAAATGTCTAACGATACAATGTACGAATCCAACACGTAAAAATATCTACAGTGGTGTGAAAACGCTTTTGCCTCCTTCCTTTTTTTAATCTTTTGCACATTTGTCACACTTGAATGATTCAGATCAAACAAATTTTAATATTACACAAAAATAACCCGAGTAAATACAAAATGCAGTTCTGAAATAATTATATAATTTATTAAGGGAAAAAAGCTGTCCAAACCTGGTTGTGCCACCCTTTGCAGCAACAACTGCAATCAACCGTTTGCGATAACTGGCAATGAGTCTTTCACATCGCTGTGGAGGAATTTTGGCCCACTCTTCTTTGCAGAATTGTTTTACTTCAGCCACATTGGAAGGTTTTCAAGCATGAAAGGACTGTTTAAGGTCATGCCACAGCATCTCAATCGGATTTATCATTGTCCTGCTGCATAACCCAAGTGCGCTTGAGCTTGAGGTCACAAACTGACGGCCGGATATTCTCCTTCAGGATTTTCTGATAGAGTGCAGAATTCATGGTTCCATCAATTATGGCAAGTCGTCCAGGTCCTGAAGCTGCAAAGCAGCCTCAGACCATCACACTACCACCACCATGTTTGACTGTTAGTATGATGTTCTTTTTATGAAATGCTGTGTTGATTTTACGCCAGATGTAACGGGACACACCACTTCCAAAAAGTTCAACTTTTGTCGCATCAGTCCACAGAATATTTGCCCAAAAGTCTTGGGAATAATCAAGATATTTTTTGGCCAATATGAGACGAGCCTTTGTGTTCTTTATGGTCAGCAGTGGTTTTTGCCTTGGTAATCTCCCATGGATGCCATTTTTGCCCAGTCTCTTTCTTATTGTTGAATCATGAACACTGACCTTAATTGAGGCAAGTGAGGCCTGCAGTTCTTTAGATGTTGTTCTGGGTTCTTTTATCACCTCCTGGATGAGTTGTCGTGCTCTTGGAGTAATTTTGGTAGGCCGGCCACTCTTGGAAAGGTTCACCACTGTTCCAAGATTTCTCCATTTGTGGATAATGGCTCTGACCATGGCTCGCTGGAGTCCCAAAGCCTTAGAAATGCCTTTATAACCCTTTCCAGACTGATGCATGACAACTATTTTGTTTTTCATCTGTTCTTGAATTTCTTTAGATCGTGGCATGATGTGTTGCTCTTTAAGCATGCTTCACTTTGTCAGACAGGCTATAGTTAAGTGATTTCTTGATTCAACAGGTCTGGCAGTAATCAGGCTTGGGTTTGGCTAGTGGAATTTAACTCAGCTTTCTAAAATAATGTAGTTAATCACAGTTATTTCATGATTTAACAGGAGGCGGCAATTAATTTTTCACATAGGGCCAGGTAGGTTTGGACAGCTTTTTCTCCTTAATAAATAAAATCATCATTTAAAAATTGAATTTTGTATTTACTTGCATTATCTTTGTGTAATATTAAAAATTAGTGACAAAAATGCAAAAAAAATAAAAAAAAAAAAAACAGGAAGGGGGCAAAAACCTTTTCACGGTGCTGTATACCTGTGATATAAATACACACCTATATTTTGACACTGTGCACATTTTCAAGCAATGTCTGTTTATGCATTACCACCAACGCATGTATTCTCATTTAAACTCACCTGTCAGGACTTGATAATAAGGACTGCCCGAAAGCCTAAGACAAGCGTAAAAGTGGAACGCTGTGTGAGAAGTTTTCTGTGTGCACACAGTCAACTGTATCTCTCAGACAGTGCGCAAATACCGATTTGAGTTCTTTTTCTGTTCTTTTTGTGCTTGGATGAACAAATAGAGACAAAATTACATAAAAATGTGCATCTTAGCAAATATCCTAGTAAACACAGTCGAATAGGTCTATGTCTTAACGTAAACACATGTAGGGTATATTAGTATATTGGATCTGTGCTTTTGGTCTTAAAGTGAAAGCAGAATAATAATAATAATAAACCTGCCTCTGTCAAATAAAAATATGTCAATGCTCTTGACGGAAGAACTTTTGTAACATTAATAACAATTAATCTATATTTAAGGGGGCAGTGTGTAATATTTAGAAGGATCTATTGACAGAAATGCAATATAATATCCACAACTATGTTTTCAGAGGTGTATTAAGACCTTACACAATGAATCGTTATGTTTTTATTACCTTAGAATGAGAAATTTCTATCTACACACACTGCGGGTCGCCTTAAACATAGAAGTCGCTATTTTGCGTCACCATGTTTCTACAGTAGCCCTAAATGGACAAACTGCTCTACAGAGCGTGTTTCATCACTGTGTTGTTCTTGCGAAACACTGACACAATGATGAACAAGTAACAATAATATTCGCAATAACATATCGGTTTACTGAATAATTAAGTAAATATAATTCCTTAATTTACCTTTGTAAAGAAACCAGAGAAAATGACATCTCTGTCCTTTGTCGGCCTCCTAAGCTTCTCTATGTGCAATTCACAACCTCACCAATAGATACTGCTAAAATTTACACACTGCACCTTTAATTTATACAGTGAAGACTATGCAGTTATTTTACATTTGATTATTAAATTTCTACCTGAAAAGCACTGTTTATTTAATGTGTGTGTCTTTATTCTATTGTATTTATTTTCTGCTATTTCTTGTAGTTTGTAGAAAATAATTCTTAGCACTGAGCTCTGCATGTGCCTCAGACTGATGTACAGAGCCAAAAAAATCTCAAATAAAAATAAGTTTTAACAGCGTTATTTTTGTAATTTCTAATTTTATTTATTTATTTTGTACAACTGGTGTACCTAATTTATTTGTTGATTCCTAATGAGGATTTAGGCTACACTGTATTTTACACATTTCACATTTTAGCAGTGTTGGGGAGTAGCTAGCTACAAGTAGCGATGCTAGTAACGTAACTACATTTTTCAGTAGCATTACAGTAGCTCAGCTACTTTTAAAACAGTGTAGCTTTTCCAGTAGCTAACTACTTTTTTCCAGCAAGAAGCGGATCCAAAAGCTACATTCCATTTTGCATTCTGACGAGTCACGAGTCTGTAATACATTGAAGCAGCACAGCGTCTTGACTAGAGCACAAACTAAATTCGTTCATTATTGCCATCTGTTGTGATATCACGCATCTCTCGGCTTTGTCCACCGACAAGAGATCTTCTGATGATTTTGCAAAGGAAGTACAGGAGAGGATTTCACATGAATCAGCTGTAATTTCTGCAAAACAAAGATTAAAATGCGGTCTACGTCGAAGACTTAAAGCACATACAGCAGGTGAATAATAGCCTTTTTAAACTGATTAATTTTCGTGCTCTATTGCACTCTAGATCAAATGTCTATTTTACAATGATGAACCATCATAATATAATCTGTTCCCACACAGTTTTGTAATGAACACTAATTGAATAGAAAATAAAATCGTGATACAGCAGTGCTTATCATTTGGCAAAGGATGGTTGCGGCGGGATTGCACACAAAGTGCAATGTTCACGTGCGCAGCTGATGATTGATGTCTCAGACTGGTTCCGTTCACAGTCAGTAAATACCGCATGCAGTGAGTTTAACCTGCTTATTTTATGACTCCTCCTTATCCAGTTTAAGCTGCATACATTTCGTTCTTGCATTGATGTTACGTTAGTAGCAATTTTGCACTTTGTCAGTCAGTTTGAGATAATATAACTATATAACTATACAGTACTTTATTATTGTGTGTATCGGATAGTTTACAAAATCAAACGATTGGGACACTTTTTGTTATTGAAATCGCTTGGAAAAGGTGTCCCAATCAACCTGAATTCACCCTACTCTTTGAAATAATGATTGCATTACAGTATGTTGTTTTAAATCCCAAATATTTGACTTATGTCAATATATTTTATTTATAACTTCATTTGATTTACACCCCTGATGAAAATCTACTTAGAATTCGAAGAAAAAAATAATAATCACCCATAGGACTCTCAGACAGTGAGAAACAAGATTATCTTGTCTTGATGAACCTCAGTTCCAAGCATCATGTATGAAGGAAAGCAGGCTCTGCTCATCACCTGCACAGTGCCATTCCAACAGTGAAGTTTGCCAGTAGCAGCCTTATGCTGTGGGGCTGTTTTTCAGTGGCAGGGAATAGGGGACTCAGAGAAGAAGGAAAGCTCAACACAGCAAATTATAGAGATAGTCATAATGAAAGTCTTGGTCAGAGCACTCAGAACCCCTGACTGGACAGACACTGCTAAGACAATGCAAGAGTGGCCCAGCCAAAGAGTGGTTTTGAACCCAATCAAACATTTTTGGAGAAACATGAAAATGTCTGTTGACCCCCATCCAACCTGACAGAGCTTGAGAGCTGAAGAGGTGAGGAGAAGATTGGCAGATAACTCTCAAATGCAGTGTTATTTTAACCTAAAAGACTTGAGGCTGTAAAGGTGCTTCAACTAAGTACTGAGTTAAGGGTACAAATACTTATGCAATGTAATTAGTTTTGTTATTTTTAATAAATTTGCAAAGTTGTCACAAATCTGTTTTTTTTTTTTTTCATGGTGTATGACGTGTAGGAAAAAAAAAAATTTAAAGCAGCTTAAAGTAAGGCAGCAACATAAAAAATATGGGTATGAATACTTTTGCAAAGCATGCACTGTAAATCATGCTATGATATTTTTACAGTTATAACAGAAAATGGTCTGCACATTTAAAGGTTTACTGTCAAAACATGCTACTGATGCTTAAATCCATGAGATTTTCTAGTTCTAGTCAAAAACAGTATTTTTTTCTTTTTACAATGTCAGTATCACAAGCATCTGCACTTACAACTGCTAGTCTTATTCTTTGAGACAAACAGGTTACGTGCATGAAACATGTAGTCAGACATAAGCCCTTTAATTTTCACAAAAAATTATGTAATTGGAAATATTTCATTATTTGCATGTACAGTATCTACACATTTTATCAATACTGCACAATGAATGTGACAAAATTAAAATTCTGAGATGACAAAATTTGCATTATTACATCCCCACCTAATAATCATTGTAGTCCTCTGCATTTTCTGACAAGCAGCTTTGCGTAAAAAATTTAAATCTGTTTAGATTTATGTAAATCTACAGAAGAACTGTCCCAGATAGCTAAAGTATTTGGTGTAAATATGGTCATGTAAGATTTAGTAGGCTACTTCTAATTTGGTTTTGCTGCTGGGTTTTTTACAGCCTTGTCAAAAATCACTGGGTGAAAATGATGCACATTCTACCAAATCCTGAAATAAGTGTTACAAACAACGGGAAAACCTCACAGTTTGCTTTCATGTAAAGTAAATTGTCAATTGGTGCCAAGTACAATATACAGTTAACTTATAACTGGCACAATTTTAATTATTTTATCTGTTGACCAAAAAAATTTCAAGTTACAGTTCTATAATAAATATGGGCTTAAAGTGCACACTTTGAATTTTAATTTGAGGGTGTTCACATCAAAATTAGAGGAAAGGTTAAGGAATTACAGCTCTTTAATATATACCGCCCCCCTTTTTAAGGGACCATAAGTAATTGGGCAATTGACTCAAAAGCATTTTCATGGACATATGTGGGCTATTCTTTGGTTATTTCTGCATCAATTAAGCAGGTAAAAGATCTGGAGTTGATTCTGAGTGTGTCATTTGCATTTGGAAGCTGTTGCTGTGAACCCACATCATGAGGTCAAAGGATCTCTCCATACAAGTGAAACAGACAATTGTTAGACTTCAAAAACAAAACAAATCCATCAGAGAGATAGCAGGAACATTAGGAGAGGCCAAATCAACAGTTTGGTACATTCTGAGAAAAAAAAGAACACTCTGATGAGCTCAGCAACATAAAAAGGCCTGGACATCCACGGAGGACAACAGTGGTGGATGATCGGGGAATCCTCTCCATGGTAAAGAAAAACCCTTTCACAACATCCAGCCAAGAGAAGAACACTCTCCAGGAGATGTGTGTAACTGTCAAAGTCTACAATCAAGAGAAGACTTCATGAGAGCAAATACAGAGGGTTCACCACAAGGTGCAAACAAGGCCAGATTAGACTTCGCCAAAAAAAAAAAACATCTAAAAAAACCCAGACCTCTTCTGGAAAAGTGGACAGCTGAAATTAAGACCAAAGAAAAAAGTATGGAGAAGGCTTGGAACAGCTCATGATCCAAAGATCACATCATCATCTGTGAAACATGGTGGAGCAGTGTGATGGTATGGGCATGCATGGCTTCCAGTGGCACTGGGTTACTGGTTTTTTGTGATGAGACAGAAGACAGAAGCAGCCAGATGAATTCTGAAGTGCATAGGGATATACTCTCTGCCCAGATTCAGATGGAGCAAAGTTGATTGGGCGGCGCTTCATAGTACAAATGGACGATGACCCAAAACATACAGCAAAAGCAACCCAGAAGTTTTTGAAGGTAAAAAAGTGGAATATTCTGCAATGGCTGAGTCAATCTCCTGATTTCAACCTGAATGAGCATGCATTTCACTTGCTGAAGACAAAACTAAAGGCAGAAAGACCCACAAACAAACAACAACTGAAGTCAACTGCAGTAAAGGCCTGGCAAAGCATCACAAAGGAGGAAACCTAGTCTCCGGTGATGTCCATGACTTAAGATAGTTATTGCCTGCAAAGGATTCTCAACAAAATATTAAAAATTAACATTTTATTTATGATTATATTTATTTGTCCAATTGCATTTGAGCCCCTGAAAATGGGGGGACTGTGTATAAAAATTCCTAAGCATTTTATGTTATATTTATATTAAAGCTTAAAGTCTGCACTTCAATTTCATCTTGAATGTATGCTACCAGAACAGAATTAAAAATAAATTAAGAAAATAAATAAAGTCGAAATTATGAAAATTGTGTCAGTGTCCAAAAATATGGATCTAACTGTATTTGATTTCTGATATTTGAAAACAATTCATAGTTTGTAATCTACAGCATTTCTAACATAACATTAATACTAAGTGGGCTCATGGGAACACAATTCAACACATGCCTTGATGCAATGATTGATAGGTGAGGATGTGAACAACAAATGCCATGGAGTGCATTTTCAAATTCCCATTGAATTTTGCTACATTCTTTGCACATTGTTAATGAAAATGTAATTTCAGATGTCTTTTTAGTGGATAATGTTGTATTTAAATGACAGCTTTTCTACACAGCATTAACAAAATAAAAAAAAAAGTCAGCTTGTACATTTTGAATTTTAAATTTGTATTTTTATTTTTCAAAATGTTGGTATACCATGAATTAAAATATCAGATTAAGTAATTCCTTTAAACACAATTTTTTTTAAACATAAACCATGAATCCAAAACATTTCATCAGCTTTCACTGCATATTTATACTCACACTGGGTCAGAGGTCACTGTTCCATTACTGAGATGAGGAGGCTGAACAACGGATTCATTGCTCTTCATAGACACACAGCTGGATACTGGAGATGGTGCTGTCTGTCTCATTCTGATGATATAATTAGCAAAGGTGATTCAGGGACTGTACGCTAAAGAAAATTATCAGCAAAATTAGTATGATTCAGTTTAGTTTCGGATAATAACAACATCATACCTGTTGTTAGAAATCACTGTTCCATTACAGAGATTAGGAGGCTGACAAATAGAGCTGTTACTCTTCATAGACACACAGCTGGATACTGGAGATGCTGCTGTCTGCCTCATTCTGATTATATAATTAGCAAAGGTGATTTAGGGACTGTATGCTGAAGAAGACAATCTGCTATATTACTATGATTTGGTTTCTTGTTTGCAGTATTGACTATGCCTCACCTGGTGTCAGAAATCACTGCTTTGTTGCTGAATTTAGGGGCTTGATACATGGAGTTCTCACTCTTCATAGACACACAGCTGGGCTCTGGACATGGTGCTCTCTGGTACTGAACATCCTCTTTATCAGCACTCATTTTAGAGATAAATTTCAGGGCTGAAAGTGACAAATATATTTATAAAAACTGATAATATTTTGGTGTGCATGATTAATGTGTTTATGGCATAATACTAAAATACAACCAAAATATGCTTATCTTTCTGATTGTACAATTTAAGGAACAGCAAAAAAAAAAAAAAAAACACTTTCTTTTTATTTAAGATGCATAGACATGTTCCGATATCATGATAATGAACATGCACAATATTGTTATCGTGGGCATTTTAAGAATGCTTTCCCATCAACTGGTTAAAATGCACAACAGTGCTGTATTCTGCATCAAAGATGCATGTGCACTCTAATTTAAACAAGCCTAACACAGATGAGAAGCACATGGCGGAACGAGTGATATGAATGATTTGATCGTTTTCACCCAATGATATTCACAAATGAATGAATATTTTGAATTGCAAAATTTTTTTAAGGGATGAATGATTTGTTGCAAAAATATAACACCATGTCTAGGGATTTTAAATAAACAAGAGGGGGAAAAAATATGAATCAAAGTGTATAGGATATTGATCGAAAACAAGACAGCAAAAGAATGAGTTGGAGCAAAAGACTTCTCTGGAGAGTGACTTTCCACCAGAAGAAGTCCCTTTGAGCAAATCAATCCAAATATTTATACTCTCCACCCATAATTATCTAATTAACAGTTATGTCACATTTAGATGTTATATTGCCACCAACAGGCAGAAAGGAGAAGACAGGGTCGTAACAATACAAATACATATAAATAAATTTAGACCACTTAAAGGCAGGGTAAGCAATTTTTCAAAAACGTTTTAGAAAACTGAGTCGAGGCCGAGTACCAAAACAAACTCGTAGCCAATCAGCAGTAAGGGGTGTGTCTACTCGTGATGTGGAGGAGAGAGCGTTCAGTGAACAGCCGAGCCACAGAAAGATAGAGATGGCGGATAAAAAAAAAAGAAGAGGAAAACGTCTGCGGAACGATAAGGCAAGAAGTAGGACCCGTGTAAATATCGGATCAGCTTTCCAGCGCTGGAGAGAACTCAAGGAGCGGAAGGCCTGCGATCAGACGCCGAGGTTGCTTGGTTTCTTCTCCATAGGTGAGTAACACCGTGTCTACACCGGACGCGCTGCGACGCAACAGCTAAAGCCTGCCTACATTGGACGCGTGTATTTCAGCCGAGAATGTAGCTGTAGAAAACTCAATTCTGCCTATTTGAAAATGTGCTTCGCCGATTTCGGAGCCGTGAGCTCCACGCGATCACCGGGCGCTCAGTGTTCATGAATCCCGAAGAGAGGAGCATAACCTCGGCTAGTCCTTCTGACATTTGCTGCTGGCTCTGATGTCTCTGTAGTGGTAAAACATAAGATAAGATATAATTCGTTTTGGGTAAATCTAACAGGTAATCTTTGGTCTTTATTCTATTGTTCTATTTAATGAAAATGAAAAGAGGCAGTGGTGTTTGATATATTTCGTCTGTAAATACAGTCAGGAAGATTGCAGTAGCCAAGGCGAGCTGACTGATGTTATCAAGTACGCTGCTCTTTTACTGGACTTTTACTGGAATTACTGGACTTGCGTCGTTCCTCCGCGGGATTCACACTCCCGAGTCTAACTCGTGAAGTCCGAACTACCGAGGATGCAAGTCGTACTTGGTCTTGAGAAACGCGCGCAGACCTAACGTTACGTCACCAGACCATTTGCCTAATCTTCTCGGTACTTTAGACCGCGATGGAAACGCAGACAGCAACAGGTCTGGGGGAATAAAATTCCTGGGACATATTATTCCAGGTAATTTCGGTGGAAAAGCGGCTTATGTTTCACAGAACTAATCGTTGCCTGGGTTGTGTAGGCTACATATGTGTGGGGTGGATCTATCAAAATAGGGGCGAGACGAGACCCTTTTGGGGTAGGGGCGTGTTTGTTTAGGTGATTTCAAATATCAGCATTGGCTTCCAGAAATTGCTTACCCTGCCTTTAACCAAGGGATGTGAAGAGACTTTCAACTCATAGGCTATAACCAAAAAAAAAAAAGTTTTTTAACCTAATCACCTGCCTTTAATAGGTTATTTGTTTTCAAACTTTTTGCACTTTAATCTGACTACAACATGCCCTATTCCTTATACATTAAGGCAGGGCCGGCCCTGGCAAGATTTTACCTGGTGCCCCTTGCCTCACATTAACATTAGTGAATATTAACTAACAATGAACAATACATTTGTAACAGTATTTATTATTTTTGTTAGTGTTAGTTATTGACAAATAACCTTATTTTAAATTGTTTAATTGTTTTTTGGGTTTTTTTACATTTCTGTCCCCCTCACTTCTGAAATGATGGCTATGCCGCTATGTGTGCAGTACAGAAAACAGTGCGCCAGTCATCTTCTGCTTGAATGATTCAAAGTCATATTAAAATGTGCACAAAGGAATTGATAAGAGGAATCAAAATTTTGATTTTATAACAAGTAGACGATTCCTGACCTTAAGCGTCCTATTCCAGAATTGGAATCGGTTTTGGATTCCCATTCCTGGGTACGGCTTAACATGTTCAATAAAAAGCTTTTTCGTTCTACCGAAAATGTGCCTGGAGTCCACCTTATAACACCTTATTGCTATTATAACAAACTACACTTTTAATGTGATTTTAAACCATTCAAGTCAAGAAGACTCATGTGCTGTTTTCTCTGCTGCACACACATTGTATAAGTGTTCTTTAGCCTGCTGATTTTCATTCATAGTATTCAGCCAATGAAATATTTTGCAAAAAGAGTTAGAATAAATGTGAATGATATCTTAAGATTTTTTATTTATTTACCTTATTGGAATTGAAATTATGAATTAATAAGAATCGGAATCATTAGAATTCAAACAATGCCCAACTTTCCCCATATCCCACATTATTTTTTTTACTGGCACCTTTCTATTCACACTGTTTTAAACCCTCATTTCTTTGAAAACCTCTCACTTACCCTTCTTTGCTTTTGCTCTTCTTAACCACATAATTTTACCTGAATACGTGAAAGTACTTTTCAAAATTAGTTATAAAACAGTTGCTCCTGGCAACAGGAATAGCTAGTATGTTTGTCAAACATGACAATTTATGAGACTAATATCATGTTTTGCTCCAAAATCACTATATAACATCAGTCTTGTTTGAAACAATTAGCTTTTGTGGTCCCATGTTGCTTCTTATCACAGTGAGACATAAAATATTTTATAAAAATCTTTACTGTGTTACAAGCTATGTCAACTGGCGTTGCATTGCAATTGTGTGTGTATTGTCTTCCATGTTTCATCAGTCAAAGCATCTCTCTCTGCATGTTATTCAGCTGTAGTGACATCTGATGCATTTGTCCATATAAGGGATTTTCTGGAATATAAGTTTAATACTTCTGAGTTTCACTTGTGAAACAGGCATTGTAGTACATGAGTGTTTAATTCTCCGTAATCCTCACATGCCCTCATTTTGGGTAAAAATAGAAAAATAATAGTAAAGTACTTTGTAATGCAGTAACCTGAGTAGTTTTCCAGCAAGCTACTTTTTTACTCTTTCTTGAGTCATATTATTTTTCAGTACTTTTACAAGTACTCAAGTAAATTATAAAAGCAATACTTTTACTTAAGTACAATTTCTTAGTACTCTTTCCACCACTGCATAAAACAAAAGAACATCAGCAAAAATTGAACTGGTTTGAATGGCTTTACTGCAGAGCAATTACTGTACGCAGTGAAATATAAATGTCACTGTCATTTGATGGTTGAGATCGTGAATATAAGGCAGATGCTCGATGTACTGTGGAAGTGTGCTCTGATGATGACAGCGAAGGTAAAATCATCTGCTCAAATTGAACCCTTCCAAGTTTCAAAAGGTAACGAAACGTTTTATTTTATTCTTCTGTAATTGTTTCTAAAATATCAAGAGTATTTTTTTTTTCTTTTTTTTTTGTGCTATTGCAGCAGATAAGAGATTGACCCGTGCTGGATATAGGTAGCCTACGGGTCGCTAAAGACCCAAATATGTAATCATGATGATTGGCTAAACGTTCATGCATTTAAGGGCTAGTTTATTTATATGATCATAATTCATTACATCACATTACCTCTATCTTTGTACCGTTTTTTCTTCTCTTATTTTTTATTTTTTTTTTTTCCTTCTTCCCTGGGCACCAGAGGGCTTCGGTCTTTTTGACATATTGATAATTTATAAGTGAACATCTATCACAATCAGGTAACTGTATGTGGTGGTGTGGCTGCGGGGGAGATCGTGCGCAATGATCGCATGATCCCCCGCAATAAAATAGTTATATTTTTGTGGGACGATCACTTTTCTTTTTTTTTGGTAACACTTTACAATAAGGTGTCATTTGTTAACATTAGTTAATGTATTAACTAACACGAACAAACAATGAACAATGCATTTATTACACAATTTATTAATCTTTGTTAATGTTAGTTAATGAAAATACAGTTGTTCATTGTTTATTCATGTTAGTTCACAGTGAATTAACTAATGTTAACAAACGCAACTTGTGATTTTAATAATGCATTAGTAAATGCTGAAATTAACGAACTAAAATTAATAAATGCTGTAGAAGTATTGTTCATCCTTAGTTCAGTTTACTAACGTTGTTAACTAATGAACCATATTGTAAAGTGTTACCTTTTTTTTTTGTAATATTTTAAAATTATAGTATTGAAGCAGTATTGGTAATAAAAAAATAAACAGTTTAAAAAAAAAAAAAAAAAAAAAAAAAAAAACTTCACTCATTTTGGTACCCCGGATGCCCATAGCATCAATTGCGCCTATGCCACGGGCCGGCCCTGCATTAAGGCTCCATTATTTAACATAAACTGCCAATGAAAAATTCTTCTAAAGCATTTATTAATCTTAGTTAGTTCCAACAAAATCAAAAGTTGTAAATGCATTTAATGCACCTGAGCTAACATGAACTAACAAGTGTATTTTTATAAAGAATAAGCTTCTGTAACAAACGTAGCTATTGCTCATAGTTAGTGAATTAACTAAGGTTAACTAACGAGATCTTATTGTAAAGTGTTACCTGTTGTTCTCTATAATTCTTTTGCATTTTAATCTGTTAGAAACATGTTTACTTTATACATTTTTGTGTATTGCTTTATTGGCTTTACATGTTAAGTTCTTTTTGTTATAAGAGAAAAATTATGGAACCTGTTACACTGTTTTAAGACAACACTTTTTGCAATTTATTTCAGTCTCGTGTACCATGATAAAAGCTTCACCAGCAATTATCGCAACATGAAAATTTGATACCTTCACATGCCTAAAGATGACTCATGCACTTAATATCCTCTGTGATAGAAAGAGGAAGGTCAAGAATAAACATTTGAAAGAGAGCAGAAAATGAGGAATATGGGAAAGACCAGTTCACTTTTAAAATGAGGAAATTAGGAAATACATTTATTCATTAAGCAGACGTTTGTATCCAAAGTGACTTACAAATGAGGAATACAAGTGATTTATCATAAAGAGGCAAATAAACATAAGTGCGTGTAATACAACGTTTTCAGACATTGAACAGTAGGCTACAAGCTAGCTACAGTAGTAAAGATGGTATGCTATAGATATGAATAGATATGTAAACTTCCCATGCAGGCTTGCATAGATATGCCAAATCGAATCTTAATAGTTACTACACCATATAAACAAATAATATGTAGGCTATGTTAAGATATAAACATTAAAGTTAAATGTGTGTATCTTAGTTCAGTGTTTACTCATGAAAATTTGACAGAATCACCTATTCACTGTATAAATTGTTTCACTGAAGGTTTTTTTTTTTTTTTTTGCCAGATCAGCCAGGTGATCTGTTAACGCAGCATCTGATGTGAACTTACCATGAGCTTTTACGATCAGCTTTTATCTTCTGTCTTTTCATCAACAGGTTGAACATTTTCCTGTTTTAGTCTCAGTTTGGTCAGCAGGAATTCAGAAAATTGCTCCACATAACGTTTTTGTAAATGCCACGTTTGTTAGTAAACTACTGCGTTTAACTCTGGTTTCGGCTCGCTTTACCGATCTGCGAGATTTGCCGGTTGAGTCGGGGGAGGAGTTGAAAATGGAGAAGTCAAATCGGACACCTCCCGGTATGCGTAGTTTAGGAGTAGGGGTGGGGTTGGGATTAGGCAATCAGGCAGCGATTTCAACAAAGTTGCATAATCTGGCAAGGGTGCAGAATTCGGCACTACACTTAAATAGCTACCAAGTGAATCTAGTTTTATAGTCTATTTTATTTTATTTTATTTTGATAAACACGACACAATACAATGTTCATTGACGTCATTGTGCTCCGCAATCCGCATCTCAGACCAAAACAAACATGTGTTTCAATTCAGCCACACCTCCAGCCCACGAGATTCCACTGTGCTTTCATATTACGGTGTGGGAGCTGACTTGTAAATTAGAGAAGGGCCAACATTCATTGGGAAGGGTTTACAGACTCTGTAAACCCTTCCCAATGAATGCTGGCCCTTCTCTAATACAGAGATATGAGCGATCTATATTGAAGTATCAATAAAATATAGGCAAAATGCTGCAAGACGGAACCAATCCATCACAGAGAGCGTTCGCTGCTGACGCTGCATTCAAACAGAAAAGTAGCCTATAATAAGAACATAAAATCGATCAGGGGTTCGTTCTTCGTACGTCGCTTATTACATCCGAGATCAAAGGACACATCCAAGATGATATTATCGCACTAATCAGGATCTGGCTAATTCGGTTCTTCGAACGCACCTGTTGTTTTTTATTAGTATGGCTGGATTGAGTTATCGGAGATAATTGCACGTTCATGGGTTGGTTTAAAAGGGCAGATGTATTGATACTCGAAACCACGATCAGCGAGTAGCCCCAGAGTGCACCCTGGACGATGGGGCGGGGCGACACGTTAAGGTGGGGCGACACGTGTCGCTCCGCCCACCCCCAATTTCATTGGTTTATAATACAGCAGAGCTTATTGGTGTAGTAGACGTTTGCGCATGAGCATTCTTTATATACGTTTTTATGAATGATCTACGATCTATCAGAAATATTAAGTGCTAACAACAGCGATTTTAGTTAGAATCAATTAGCAATTATTTTTATTTTTATTTTATTTTTTTACTTATGACGAATTAGTTAGATTAAATCCTTATCAAACGCTTGGTGGCGGCATCT
>JAFVLL020030198.1:0-16230 GCA_021397915.2 Tor tambroides | reverse complement strand
AAGCTTTCCATTGATGTATGGTTTGTTAGGATCGGACAATATTTGGCTGAGATACAACTATTTGAAAATCTGGAATCTGAGGGTGCAAAAACATCAAAATACTGAGAAAATCACCTTTAAAGTTGTATATATATATATATATACACACACACACACACACACCCCATTCAGGTATATATATAAATTTAAATATAAGACAACAAATTTTAATGTTACATTTCTATAAAATATTAAGTAATATAAAATAATGTTTAAAATGTATGTTATGTATTATTTATTTACTATTACTTGTTAATTGTGAAATATCACAAGCAGCTAAGGATATGCCTGTGCTGCATTCAAAATTCCACCAGAGGGAGGGATTTCAATGATGGGATGTCATGCAAATATTGGATTCAGATGTGCCTCAACTGAGGAATAATTTTAGGTTTTGAAAACAGACTAAGACTGTTGCTTGAAATGCCTTAGAACTTGGTAAACAATCTAAAATGATAATGATGATTACGGTTATTCTAGCTCTCTCTCTCTTTCTCTCTCTCTATAAAATATAGAAATATATATCAAATATATAAATAAAAGCTATATAAAAGCTAACATGGTTCTGATTCTGAGATGTGAAGATTGTCACATACTTATTGGGGTCAGCTCCTTTGAAGTAGGCACTGATTGTCTCTGTGAATGCTGCAGCCACAGGCAGTGTGTCCTGGGCCCCCATGGTGAGGGGACTGGGCCCTCGAGAACAGCCTGAGAGAACAAAAACACGCACACATGCAGTTACAACATGTTTACAGACAAAGCGCAATTTCAATCAGTCACTGATACACAACACAGAGGCAAATACATGGGTCACAAAGAATGAGAAAAATGGAAATACAAACAAATAGACAAAGCACCTCAGTTTATGACAATCAGCAGCTGACAAAACTAATTTCTTCATTTGTATTTTAGCAATGAACTTGAACCCAGACCTAAAATAAAGAATAATGCCTTCTTCAGATGCACTCTATTTTCAGTTTATTTTCAGTTCCTTGACCACATTGTTAGGATTTGTCAGTAAAGGTGTATTTTATGTTTATTCTCTTGTTCTAAGCAAGCTTGATCAAACTTTGAATTTTGAATATGCCAGTCATGATTAGATTTCACCTCAAGCATGAGTTCACTAACTGGGCATACAAATTGATGCCATTATAAGTTGCAACGCACAAGTTCAACACTCTTGTTTCAAGAACATAAAGAAAAAGCAGCAGCAACTCACATGTGATGTTTAACTAAAGTAAAATTTATATGGTTGAATTTGATCAACTGAGCAGCAAAGACACTTGTAAATAAAGTGTCATTAAAACCATAAACTGTATCTGTATTAACATACATATTACACATGATATTCAATGTTTTTATTGATTTTAAGGAATATTAAATCTGGTTTTGTACAAGTGGGATGAGAAAACAATTTCAGATTTTAGACAATCATAAAAAATTGGGAACAACATTTGAGACATTTTTCAAAAGTGTCTAAACATTAGACTAGACTGTACCATGGTATTTTAATCACTGGAAACAATCACATAATCACAAAGTGATTTTGAGCACAGCTGGACATCATTAAAACAATCCGGTTCTGCAGTATTTCTTTTTGTTCAGTTTAATGCTATATGAAGATTTTTCTTGTCTTTTTTCAATTTTAAATTTGGTAACCCTTAATTTTAAGGTGTCCTTGTTACACGTTACATGTACTTACTATTATAATAACAATAAATTATTCATAATTACATGCAAGTAATCCTAAACCAAACCGTAATCCCAACCCTAACCATATAGTAAGTACATGTAGTTAATTAATATTACTCAGTACTTAAATGTATAATTACACTGTATCAAGGACACCCTAAAATAAAGTGTAACCTTAAATTTGAATTTAATTCCATTCATTCAGAATCATTAGAACAACCAAGGATAAATGTTATATATGCAAAAGATGGAAGAGAAAAGAATGGAAGAGAAAAAGTAAGGAAGTTGAAACAGAAAACACTCAGCTTCAATGGCATGCACCTGAAGCTGAAACATAGTGCTATGACCCAAGGCCAAAGTCGGAATGAAAAGATCAAAGCAGACGAGCCACAAAACAACAAGAACGAGAAAACATACAGTATTAGTGACGAAGGAAAAATATGATGATCCTTGAAAGAAAAGAAAACCTGCCAATGACTGTAAGATGAACAGTTAAATGGCAAAGCAGAAATACAGAGCAAAGCAGATGTGTGGAGGACAAGCAAATGTGTCACAGTTGGTTTTGATGAAGGAACGAACGCGTGAGAAAAAGGGGGAAGTCAGATGTCAGATGAGACTTGAGTGTGCACGCGCTATGTCCTTAGATATTAACCCCAACTTACCTTCAAAGGTTAAATAAAACTTGCCTCTGTCAAACCACACGAGGGAGGGCTGGTCTGTCTCTGTGTTGGAGGGGGAGGAGGTATAAGGAAGGGGGGAGTGAGGAGAGGCAGGGAAGGAGAACGGGGAGAGAAGGACAGTAGCGTGAGTCACACACAGGTCCATCATATGGCACAGTGATGGGGGCCAGGGGCACAGGTCAAAGGTGGTCACAATTCACCTCAGATGGAGACGACTATGATACGTGAAACATTCACAAATGCTGCACAACACACTGGGCAAACAAACAAACAAAAATCAATCTAATTCAATCTTTGGGTAGTTATCTCTCAGATTAATAATAATGCATGTGCAAACTATTTTAATGTGCATTGTCTATTAAGGCCTGTTCAGCAACTGAGAAGCGAAGTTTTTGAGATCTGGGGAGATTCGAGAATACAAAAAATGATATTCTTACAAATATTTCAAAATTCTGATTCATTTATGTATAATATCAGGACAGATGAAAGCTGGAGATGATTTCAGCTGCTTATGAATTAAAGCCTCTAGATTCAAGGACGACATTAAACAGCTTATTCTTAAACGTTTGAAGGAGCAGACTTTCAAAAATGGAAAGTTCTGTCATATTTATTCACCCTTTTAAAACTGTATACCCAAAATGCATAAAGGATGCAGACATCCTGGCAACTATGTAACATTTATTTATTAACTATATTCTAAGTCTTCTGAATGTTTGGAGCTTTGCTTGCGGAACAGACTGAAATCGAAGTTGTTATTGATGAATGAATTGTTCTTCATTGATTTGGTTCTTGAGTTTAATGATCCTTGCTGGAGAAGAAGATTATCAACACAAAGTGATTTACATTTCAGTCTGTTCCTCACACAACTTTTATGGTGCTTTTATAATGTTTTTATCATGTAATTTCAGAGTGTGTTTGTTTCCATAAAAGAAATAACAGCAAAGGGGTTTAGAACAACATGGGGGTCAGTAAATATTGACAGAATTTCATTTTTGGGTGAACTTTTTTTAAAATTATCACTTAAAAATGGCTTTTAGTTGCATCTTTGCAATATGAACGTTAGAAGCTAGAGTTTGCGTTTTGTGGAAAGTATATCACGTACATTTCTTCATGTCTGATATGTGAATGGGAGGAGGTAGCTGCAGTAGGGATGATGGGCAACAGGGGGTGGTAATGAGCGACAAGAGGGAAGAGTAAACGAGGGCTTCTTCTACTGTGCTGGAGAGGGGTAATACAATTTCAGACAAAACCAGGACAAGAACTATGAATGAAGTGAAGATCACTTAAGCAATGAGAAGATGCGAGTTGTACAGTAATGCTGAGCATCTCAATGTGTTATCTTGAAAAAAAAAGATGTTCGAATGCTGTGTTTCATTAAAATTAGAACCTGGAATGGTGCAATAGAAGACCAACTGAATTTGGACTTGGAAAAAATTACATTTTGCATATTGCAACCCAGGGAGATGTAAAAAATTGAATGATGAACATCTACATTTAAGCAAATAAAACAAATCAATTATCTAGATTCTAGATTGTCGATTCTAAATTCTTAAACTTTTTTTTAAAAAGGAAATTAGAGAGAAATAATTCTTGATAACCTACAGAAAAAAAAATGCTTGCTTAACAGCATCCCATACAGAATAATGTAATATTTGACATATATTGTCCTGTATCAAGAGTGATATTGCCATATATGTTACCTCTAAGTAATAATTATAATTTATCCTCAACATCTGCTTGCTAGGAGTCTTTATAATTGACAATCAAACAACTGCAAAAATAAAGATAATGCCATTTTGTTTCCTTATATGTCATCCTCAGAGCATCGCACACTTTATGATTGAAGATATCAAGTAAGAATATGTTACATTTGACTCTGAATGAAACGCAGCATAGGATGTGTGGATGTTGAAGGTAAAATTTAAAGATGCGAGTTTCACATGTGAGGATAAAAATTGTGGCAGCAAAGCTTGACATTTGCAGCATGACGATGTTAGAAATGCTTTTACCCAGGTGCAACATCAGAGAGCTCTCCACTCAAACTAGTGTGACGGCAGGCATACTGATCAGCTCTGCTGCCACTTGGGCCAAATTCCAGACTGCACTTCAAACACTGAGAGGCTGTGTGTGTGTGTGTCATCTGTTCAAGCAGTATGATGGTGCTCTTTGAGTTTTCTGAGGAGTCTACACCCAGACAGATGCCTTTCAGGGACTAAAAGACTCTTCTGTTCCTGGTTCTTGATGTCAGTGCAGATGTGAGATGAGGGATGTTGCATAACTGTTACAGGCGGAGCAATCTCTAACATGCATGATGAGTGAAACAGAAATGTTGTCTTTATGAATGTCAAGAGCAAAATATGACAGAAAGAATTAAAATGGATGAAGTAGATACTGTGGCAAATAGTGCTGGACTGTAATCAACATGACAATAGTAGAGGGGAAAAACACCTTTTAAAATAAATATGCTAAAAATGCCAAACAGTCTTTGGTGAATAAAAAGAAATAATCTGGGTTATTTACAATTAATGTTCATGGACAGAATTTGAGGCTTGCTGCTGATCACTTCATAAAACACAAGTTTATAAAATATAAACAGAAAATGTATCATTTTATACAACAGCAGCAACATCAATATAAAAGACAATTTATTATTAATGTTTTTTTAATAATAATGGGAATAAATCTTCTGCCAAGTGATAGTTCAGTACTCAAACTGTAGGATTTTGCAGTTGTCAGGAAACAATGTTATTATTATTATAAATAAAATAGAATATCTGATCACAGGTGTGTTTTTATTATTATTTTTTAATTTTACAATAATTTACTATATATTATTTTTAATGGCTTCAAACATGGCTCATCCAATCAGAATTGAGTGTACAAACTATCAATTTGTATTTTTTTTTTTTTTTTTAAATCAAACTATCAGCTGTAAATTTGTCTAAATTATCTGTTTGATGCGAGACTACTTGTTTATGCGGAGAATTTTCTAGTTACCAAATGTACTCACGAAACCAGTGAAGCTTGCACAATTAGGCCTCAACTTTAGGGCTTTTGATACCAAATGAAAATAACCAGGTTTACTTTTTAGCTGCTCAGACATTGAATATAACTTTGCACAGACAAGGCTGTATGCAGTTTTATTACACCAGTCTGCTATCAAGTATCCAATTTTTATAGTTATACTTTAATTAGTTACAGTTTGTACTGAGAGTAGCATATTTTAAAAGTTTATTGGCTGTGCTGGCAGCTTTAATGCCAGGCGGCCATTATAAGTGCATTGCTGTAATCAACAATGAGCCACAGTCTCTACCCATGGACATTAAGTCATAAATGACCTGGAAAATTCCTTTAAAGACTCTTTACATGAAAATCAACTCATTTTCCATCTTATTTCCCAGTTTAGTCACTGATAAAAATGAAAAAGATCATGAATGCTCTGACAACTGACACTATGGGAAATGTAACCATTTGTGTTACATTGTTGAATCAGTGGTCTCCATCCCATCCACTAAATCAGGAAGGGTTTATAGCGTACCTGCTGGCATGTCTGCCCGTCTCTCAAAGCTGGGAAGTTTGTCTACAAAAGCGTCATCTTCTGACATCAGACAATTACGTCAGCCCAAAAGACAGGACAAGAAAGACGACAAAACACAAACAAAAAATAAACGTAATTCAACTTAAATGACAAATAATTGCAAAGAAAAACAAAAAGGTCACAGTCATTAAACTCAGACGTCACAATGGATGCACGGCACACATTTAAAATTTTAAAAAGATGATAACTGAAGAAGAAAAAAAATGGAATGGTAAAAAAAAAAGATGATGATCAAAGCTTAAAAAATCCAAAAGGATGGAATAGCACAAGCAACAGATAAACCTACATCCAGCAAAAGCTCTAGAATCAAAAACTCTTGATTCACAAGACAAAGTAGTTTGCAAACCTCTGAAAATACTAAAAATATATAGAACAAAAAACTACCTGACCAGCATCAATGAAAGCATTCAAACTGGTACAGAAGATACCATACACGGCAACTTCAAAAAGTCCACCAAAGACACAAGTAGCTTATTAGGTTTGTATGTTATGTTACTCATTTTTCTTTAAATTGTAAAATATATCTTTTTAGTTCTTTGTTTATTTTCTGCAATGCAAATTCCAATTACTTAGATTGCAGCTGTGGGGATTAAAAATGAAATCTTTTTATCTATACAATATCCAATTACCTAACAATATTTGCACTTGAATATGCAAAAGACAAATACAAGCATATATACGATGTATATGCAAAACTGCATTTTTACCAAACCAATTAATCTTTCACCATAATATCCAGTGATCTAAACACATCAGTACAGAATGCTAGAAATTTCACTTCAACATTTTAAACTAAACAGCATCATCACCATACTGTTTTGGTCCAAACTAAACCCAAAGCTGTAAATATATTACGACAATGAATTCAAAATCGTGCTGAATACTGAGAAATAGAAAGACTTGAGAAACAGATGCCCTTGTTTTGCCAAATTCTAGTTTGAAAGGCAATTTCCAGAGCAGACACATAAAGACAGAGCAGCATGGCAAAGCAGAGAGAATGATGGGAAATGAAGTCACACCTGACACAGACACGGAGAGCTCTTTACCGACGGTGGGAGTGGTGGCGGCACTCAGAGAGTTGGTGGAGGAGATTGAAGAGGTGCTTTCTGCACGGGCCAACGGAGCCAGAGGAGGAGGGCTTGACGAGTGAACAGGGGGGCTGAACGGCCGATTCTGACGGGATAAGCAGGGAAAAGGAAGAACAGACAGAAGGGAAGTTACAAAAGAGTAGGGGTCTGTCATTCTGGTAAGGTGATCAGGAAGAAATTTACACAAAGCATCCTGTGGCAGTGTTTCTTGGATTTTGGTTCAAGGTTTTTAATTTAAAGAATATTACATGCATAGTAAATATCAACCTAGGCTTGGTGAGTTTCCAAACATCCTATAAAATTTAAAAAATTACATAGGCCATGGAAAGGTCAAAGACATTGAGAATTTGTTGGGAACTAAAAGGGACAGTAATAGTTACTATCTGAAAGTACTGTAAATTTTTTATGTTATCACGTACCACGTCCCCTACGCTTGGTTTCCCAGGTGGCAGTTTGGGTCGTGAGGGAGGCCGAGGTGGGGGAGGGGGAGGGGGAGAGCTGCTGGTATCCAATGGCGTAGAGGGACGTGCAGGGGAGGAGGAGCCTGTGGAGCGAGAGTAATCCATTAAAGCAAAGCCATTCAAAGAGTAACATGCATCAAGCCCAATCAAGAGTTCTTCCCAGTTCAGATAAAATGATTGTACATTCAAAAATGACTGGAATAGCCTCAGAAAATACCTATACAAGCCAATCTGTTCAGATTAAACAAAAGAGAACACATCACACTTTATACAGAAACCTGAGAGTATTGCACAAACAATGAAAACAGAAATATTATTTGTATCTTTGAAAATTATGATGCATGATAATGGTAAATAAAAACAGATGCATGACGCCCCTGATTAGAGCACTGCCAAAATATGAAACACAAAAAAGTAGTACCACCATTACGAGTAGTGAGACTATGTGTGTCTATATATAGAAAATAATGAGGCAAAAAGTTGTCAGATACCCTTCATCCCTCTTGCTAAGGCGGCACTTCTGTAAAAACCCATATAACATGAAGGTGACTGGAGCAGAATGACTTGAAATTCTGACTCAGTCGAATTTATATGTATTTTCAACATGCAGAACCTTTTGTTACTGCTTATTACCTTAGGGTATATTCTGTTTAGGGGTGGGCGATATGACCAAAATCTTATATCATGATATGAGTAATTTTATTTCACGTAACGATATATATCACAATATAGTTATTTTTGCTTTAAATGAGGTCTTTATGATATCAACATTTTTGACACCATAGAAATTTCATAATTCTTGTCACCAGTGTCAATATCACAAAAAACTAATACTAGCCTAACAAAAAAAAAAAAAACAGTAGAACAAATAAATAAGAAATACTATATACACACACACATATAAAGTCATCAAATGTATAAAAACACTGCATATTCTTTACTGCGTAAATTAAATATATATTTCTTCTTATTAAAGTTACAAAAGTGATTTAGTCAAGAGCAGAGAGAGATTTTTTCTCTTTTGTTGTTTGATTAACATGAATGACAGATAGCAGGAATATTAGCCTGCTGTCGCTTTAAGAGCTGCCTGGATCCAATATATTGTTACACGTTTTCTTTCTCAGCTGTTTGCTTTCACTTAAGACCTAAATTATTGTGTTTACGAGGATACTTGCAAATACTGGCATTCTGACACATACAAGTGGGTGTATTTAACCGTTCAAGGCCTATAAAGCGGCAAAAAAACCTCCCATGCCCTATGAGCACTGCCTTCACCTGTATGTACCTCTCACTTATTTTTAAACCGCAATGCTTAAAAACACATGCAAACAATACGTTTTCATGACAATGTAGCACAGCAACGTCACATGGCTGTGTAACCACGGTAGAGACGATAGTCGAAAATCTCAAACGGTTGACAAATTTCTACAGGTTAATCATGTCTGTCGGTATATCGCCCACCCCAAATTCTGTTAATCAAAATCTGTTTTTTTTCCATAACATGGATTTATTATTTTTTTTTATTGGTGGTTGTCATTGTTTGAAGGTTAGTTCACCTAAAATTTAGGGCTGCAACTAAAGATTATTTTGGTAATGAAATGATAAAGTACAACTGGCACATTTTTCCAGGCACAACACCGCAGATGCATTTCATCGCTAATCAAATTCATTGTTGATTATTTTCACTGATTATAATCAATTTTATGAATTAATTGTTGTAGCCCTACTAAAACTACTCTGTGATCATTACTCATAATCCAAACCTGAGCGACTTTCTTTATTCAGGGGCAGTTTAGCAGAACATCTAAGCTGCTCTCATTCATACAATGAAACTGGATGGAGACCAGCAGCTGACAAGCTACAAAAAGGACCAAAAAAGCATCATAAAATGTCCATATAACTTATCTATATTTCAAATATTCTGAAGCCAAACGATAGCTCTGAATGTGAGGAACAGACTGAAACATTCACTGAAAATCACTTTCAATAAATGGAAAGAGAAGCTTTCTGCTAATAACTCCTTTTGTGTTCCACAAAAAACCTCATTCAGGTTTCAAAAGACAAGTGAAATGATGATGACAGAATGTTTATTTTTGGGTGAAATAAAGCTTTAATTTTCGGTGACCACTGGCCCGGCTGACAGGTGTTGTTTAGGTAAGACTCACCACTTTCATTTCCACTCGTACCAGCTGGAGGGATGGGCCCTGGAGATGACACTACCGCCCTGTATGTGGGAGGTGGAGGAGGAGGTGGTGTTGAACGTGGTCCTTGACCAATCTCTTTGGGTGAAGCGCTGCTCTCACTTGGGTCCTCTTTTGATGGGGTCTCCTCAGGGCTCTTCTTGTCCTCTTGGTTCAGAACCAAGGGTGGAGGGATTGTGCGTTCACTTGTCTCTACAGTGGTTGGCGGGCTGTTGGTTGAGTCACATGGCGAAAAGTCTGTTTTGGACTGAGAAAGATCATGGGGTTTCGGTGGTGGTGGGGCCTCTTCAATCGGAGGAGGTGGGACAGCTGGAGGAGGAGGAGTGGTGTCTTTGGGAACAGGTGGGACAGGTGGGAAGCTATCCTTTGGCGACTCAATAGAAGGAGGAGAAGGTGCAGGCTCTGCAGGAGGAGGTGGAGATTTTGGTAAAGGAGGATTTGGCTCCTCTGATGGAGGGGGTGATTTAGGTAATGGGGGTGCTGGTTCTGCTGGGGGAGGTGGAGATGAGGGGAGCGGAGGTGCTGGCTCTCCCTCTGAAGGGGGAGGAGGTCTTTGAGGTGACTCATCGTTGAAGCAGACCCACTTATCTCCAACATCTTGACCAGGTTTTGGAGAGTCTTCTGGGCCAAAGATGTTGTCTAGATCAGCTATAGAGGGCCTCTGCATGGTCTGCCTTGAATTTTCCTCTTCTTTCTGCCCATCTGCATCAGGCACCACACAAATATCATAGAAAAAAATAGAAAAATTATAAACAGGTCAAAAGCAGAAGAGGAAGGCAAGAGATACCAAGTAAAGCTCTTCCCTACAAGGCAGAGTACCAAAAGACAAGCACAAACAAAACCAGACACATACTCGTTGGGGTCAGATATTGGTATAGACCAGGGGTGTCCAAACCTGTTCCTGGAGGGGCAACTTCCTGCAGAGTTTAGCTCCAATGTGCCCCAACAGACCTGGCTTGAAGTTTCTAGTGTTCCTCAAGACCTTGAGGTGTGGTTAATTGGGATTGGAACTACAGTCTGCAAAACAGTGGTCCTCCAGGAGCAGAATTAGACACCCCTGGTATAAACTGAGGCCTGGGTGGTGGGGGATCTTACCGGTAAGTTCTGTAGCAGGAGATTCAATCGGAGGGGGGGAGATCGGCACATTCTTAGGCGGAAGCGGAGGCAGAGCTGCAATGACATTAGTGCGGCTGAGACAAGCTCTCACATACACCCCCCACCCCCCGTAGGCCACGCCTCCATGCCCCACAGCACCATGCAAAGGCAAGGTCTCATTCAGGTAGTCAGGGACAACAGAGAAGGACTGTGGCATGGGATGAATAGCTCAGACTCTATGATAACACTTCACTCTTTGTGACCTACCAATTCACACTATTTTCATATAATTTAGGGCGTTACATCATTTTTATCTTAATATATGTTGAAAGATCACTTTCTTTGTTTTGTTTTGTATGCATTTACTAGGGCTTGCACAGACTAGTCAATTAGTCTATAATTTCTACAATTAGTCTTCTAATCCAGAGGTTTTCAAACCGAGGCCTGTGGACCACAGGGGGCTGCAAGGGTGCTTAGAGGTCCAGAAAATTTGATTAAAAAAATTACTAGTGCTTTCAAAATAAACATGTTTATAATATATTAAATATGCTTAACATCATATTATTTAATAACACATACATCACAGTTTATATCATTACTATTTTGTTCTGCTTTCAAATAACTAGTCAGAATTTATTTTATTCTACTGACACTCCTAATTTTTAACAGTGAGAAATATATTTTATATTAAAATTTTAACGGTTTATACATCTTACATCAACCTAATAGTGACTAGAAAAAATACAGTACATAATACAAAGATACTATTTATTAATTTGGCTTCAGTGCAATGACAATTAGCAAATTATTATTTTTGGAAATAAAATGTCGGTTACACTTTTTTTAAGGTCCAATTCTCGCCAACCATTAACTATGCTTCAATAAACTACACGTTTTCTGCTTATTAATAGTTAGTAAGGTAGTTGTTAAGTTTAGTATTGGGTAGGATTAGGGATGTAGAATATGGTCATGCAGAACACGTGCTTTATAGGTACTAATAAACAGCCAATATGTTAATAATAGACAAGCTAATAAGCAACTAGTTAATAGTGAGAATTGTTCCCTATACCAAAATGTCTTTATAATATCACACACAATATAATGGGAAAATAAAGTGGTTTTCAGTGTAGTCTTTTATGTGGCAACAACAGGAAGATAATTCTTCCGCCCACAATTTGCATCTCAGTTCAGCTGCATGTTATTAGCCTCGAGTAGTAACTTGTAACGGGCAAATATTTGGAGAGCTTTGCAATTTTAAACTTCCTCACCCGCATCATGTTAGCTGTGTTGAACAAACTTTCCAGCTGGCTGTCAGACCAGTCTTTGACTCATTTACATAAGATAAACACTGACTCACTTCACAGTTGACTACTTTCCTAGACGACTAGTCATCTAGTGGAAAAATCAGTAGTCATGCAAGCCCTAGTATTGACACATTTATGTCAAAATACATTTAGAAATATATCACTATTAGCAAGCCAAACTTCATTTAGCCTTATGCTTAAATCAACCCTCAGTGTCAACTAGCTACAAAATAGGCCACGTTGAGTAAACTGTCACCAAATGACATGAGTACAAGATGAGCTGGATGACTCTTAGGATTTTGACTGTTTTCCTGGCTAATGACTTAGAAATTAGTAGGTTAATGGAGACTGCCAAAGGGAAAGTTATTTAAACAAAAATCTGGAGGCAATCATGATTTTTCCACTCAGACAACCGTTCACCGTTTTGGAACGTATGGGTTTATGGTACCAGGATGATGGCAATCATGCCACACAAGCAATGACTTACTTCCTGTAGGAAAAGGTCTTGCCAGAGAGGAGTCTAGGTGTTGCTCAGGCTGGGGTGCACCCCAAACCTCAGGTTCCTCTATCACCACTAATTTATGGAAGAGGACATGATACACAGTCGATGGTGGAGCAGAATTAACAACTGTGTGACTCACAGAGAGGAAGGAATCACCATGCAACACTTATCTATCCCTATTTCTGTAATAAATGGCCTATGAAACTAATTGATTTCATTTCAACTGCTGCAAATGGAACTGAGTGGGAGGCAACACAACTAGTAAGCAATAATGAATGTTCTGTTCTGCAGTTTAAGTTACACAAAGCAAAAACGGTACTGATTATAGAAGCATACAAACAAACAGTATACTCGGAAAAATAAGTGTCATCTTTAAACCCTCTGTGAGCCCGTTGAAGACACATACTATATATGACATAGAAAAATGAATTTTTGTTCAAGTGAATGAAGTGAACATAAAGAATCTGGGCTGTGATCAGGTTCTGTTGGATTGTGAATGTTTAAATTTTAGTGATCCTGTGAATGAAAGATCAACATCCATAACCAGCACTAAGGGGTAAGGATATGGTCATAAACAGTACCTTCACTGGTCTTCTGTTCATCAAAGGCTGTCTCCAGCGGAGGACCGAATAAGGCTGTTGCATCCTCTGGCACTGGAGATTTCTTATTACTGAAATGGAGGAGAATTAAACCAGATTTGCATGACTCATCCACACAGATGTACACCAATCACATCCAGGCTGCAGCTCTCAAATTGTCTAATAAATCCATTTAGACTCACTTAAACCTCAACAAATGTTTAAAAGACTTAAATACAGCGCTAAATTGTAACAACCAGGGTTATATACTGTCTAACCACACTTGGTAACCCTTTAGTATAGGGAACAATTCTCACTATTAACTTGTTGCTTATTAGCACGACTATTATTAAAATATTGGCTGTGTATTAGTACTCAAAGCACATATTCTGCATGACCATATTCTACACCCCTAATCCTACCCAATATCTAAACTTAACACCTACCTTACTAACTATTAATAAGCAGCAAATTGGACCTTAAAATAAAGTGTGACCTCACACTTTTTAAAATGTAAATGTAAAATGTTTTGTATTTTAATCAAAGTTTTACTTTGTTTAATTGCTTAAATGGTGCATAAATACTTTTTTTTAAATTTCATTTGTATTTGGGTTTTTTTTGTTTAGTTTCAATTTCAGACATTTTATGATAACACACATTGGAATTGCATCAGAATTGCACCATACTCAAAATAATACCATTCAGGTTAACAGTTTCTCTGTCAAATTCATAATGACACTGCATACTGCAGTACTTGCAGATAATGAAATGATCAATAAATATTTTCCACTACATTTAGTGTTAAACTGTATCTTTTATAACATTTCACAGCAAAATCTAATTGACCTGCACCTAAATGTCATGTACAAAAAGCAGTTTTAGACATTCACTTCCTGTCAAATCAGGCAGTTTTTTTTTACAGAATGCACTAACAGTCCAAAGTGAAAAATAATTTTCTCTTTAATTTGATTTAATTTTTGTTTGTGCACATTCATATTGTCTTCTGCAAACTCCATTTTTTATTTTAGTTAACAAAATATTTTTTGCTAGTTGTTGTACTTGCAAATAGTTCTTGTGAACAATAATAAACTTGCCTGAAACAACAGACAAAATTACTGTTTCATTAAGTGTATGTGTGCGTATAGATACCTAGCAGGCTCAGGAGGGGGCGCAGGCGCAGGTGTTGGAGAAGGAGCAGGAGCTGGTGCAGGCGTTGGAACAGCACGTCTCGGTCGTGCAATTTCTTCACCTGAGAATAACAGCATGATCAAATGAACACAAATAAACTGCACCTACTCATACACACCTCTAAATTCACATTTTAACTCCAGACAACTATTTAGTGTCAGATTTGAATCGACACAGACATCAAACTCATAAACCCAGGAACAAATTGCATTATGTGTACTTACCGGGATTTCTTTTTGCCAGCCCCTGAAACAAACAGAAGGTCAAAACATTCATAAGACTAAAAGCTCATAACACCATATCGCTCATCAGCTGAGAAGAGTGCATTTTGGTTAAATTTAATCAAGAGAATGGTGAGTCAAATTCAAACAGAGACTTTGCCTTGATGCCCTGTAAATTGCTGTTTCATAATGCATTCTACAGCTGACAGAAGAGCTGATTCCTATGATTGACTCAGGTGGTGAACAATCTTATCTGATTCACTGATGCATTAGTAACAATTAACACTGACATAAATGTTATTACATCAGTGGTAGCTGTGAATTTCAAATAGAAGAACACAGCATTTGTTTTTCAGTCATCAAAATGGTATTCTTTGTACTAAAATATGAAATAATATTCAGATAATAGTTATCATATTTAGATTAAGAACTTGCTTTAGGCAAGGCTCCACAACACTCAGACTACAAATCATAAAAAGGCATTAGTTTAATCTCCAAAGCAAGCATTTTTTTTGGTCACATAGGTCTATAGCACATGAGTAAGCAATATTTCTATTCACTTGGGCCATTTATTTAGCTAGAAACGACCAGCTGAGTAAAAGAAAAAGTGAATAAAAGGGCTAATGTTAATGACTAGTAAAGATTAGTCATTATTATACTTTAATAATAAAAACTGATACTGATTTTGACCTTTGCATCTCTATACGGAAATATCATTACATAGAAGTATCATGTCTCTCTAAACATCTGGGGCCAGATTTACTAACAGCTTGTGCCACGGAAAACTGTCTTTTGCCGTTAAAACAGTACTGTCAGGATTTACTAAAGATGCACAGTGAAGATTTAGTGCTGAAAAGGCGTGCGCCTAAGCTTACAGAAAATGCATTTTCCCTTTCAGACGCAAAATTTATGGGAGGAGAGTTTTAAAATGAATCACGCAATGCGATTTACTAACGTTTGCGCTTGTCAAATTACTGGTATGTGCACCATTATTTAACGCCCCCCAAAAAATGTCCTAAAGCAGGCGGTAATTTGCGCTGCTCTTGGTAGATTGCGCTGGTCATTATGGAAATGATCTGGCTGTGTCGGTGTTCTTTAATGTCCGCATTATTGTCAGTAATTCACACGCATAATTTTCCCCTTCCATCTGCGCTTTTATGGAATTGCTTTAACGCTAATTTGCCCTGTTTAGTAAATCTGTCCCCTGATCTTTTAACAAAAGTATCTTCATAATTCAAATGTTCTGCTTCTGTATAACTGTTTCAGCTGAAACCCAAAGTGGTCCAAGCACTTGGAGAACAGAAAAATAATGTTAAAAGACACTTACCGGGCTACGTCTCTGTGACCAGCAAAAAGGAAGAGAGAAGAGACACCTGGTCAGAAAGTGATAAATCAGTAATACAGACTTCGATCAAAAGCAACCTCTGTTCCTAAATGTTTACCTTTATGATGTGCTTTAATAATGATTTTCATTTAAAGACTCTTTAATTTTGAGACCCAAGGAAGGCAGTAACAAAGTTAACAAATCAATAATGAATTAAATCTGTTCATCACATAACACTATCATACAGGTGGACAAAATAAGA